>BQNB010084616.1:0-28698 GCA_026074375.1 Tanacetum coccineum | reverse complement strand
TTTTTGGTAACGAAGCATATTCTCGGTTTTGAATATTGGTATAATTTCGTATTTGAGTGCGACATATACTTTGATTTTAATTAACAACGTAAGTTTCAGCCTTGGTTTGATAAGCAAGGTGCGCTTGGTTTTGTTGTTTATATGATCCCCAACTAAGTTTGGATCGATCATCCATTTTTAAAAATTTCTCGGGAGAACGACGTAATAATGATTTCAAACGGATATATTCCGTGACATATATTGTTCCTTATGAAGAACGCGACTATAAAAGTTAGAACGACGTGATTTGGTTTTGTCGAATATATTTTCGCGACTTGTTTTTGCCTCTTTTGATAAGAGCTACTATGATTTTGTTTTGATTTTGTGGGTATAATTTACCGCTTGTTTTGTTGACTTTCCATCCGGAATAGTTGGAGCGAATATTGCATCGCATATTTATTTTGAAAGAACGTAGGAGTCTGCGTGATGACGAGAAGCCATCATGCCACGAACAAATGATGAGACGAGTAAGAAGGACCGAGCACCGGGACGACGCTCCTTTAAGGTGGGTGGAATGTAACAACCCGAGTTTCACGACGCGTATGACGATCGCGAATTCGACGTCATAATTATTATTTTATAAATTCGTGTGAGCGAACGTCGACATTTAAATTTTTATTTGTCGTAAATAATTATTTTTGTATTTTATTACGAACGGAAATTTAAAATATTTATTTTTGACATTTTGCGAGTCACCATTTGACCGCGCGTTCGTTAATCGTTTTGAGCATCGTAAAATTTTTCGACGCATCGCGTTATTATTTTTAAGATCGTAAATTAATTATTTTTATAAATGTCGTCATTTTGTTCCTTGTATTGAGTCGGATTCGTGTTTTAAAATGTACGCATTTTATTAAATGTTTTAAACCAAGAAAAAGATGACGGAAATAAAAATGGTCTCGAAAGTATAATCCCGAGCCACGGTAGTCGGTTTTTATTTAAGTAAAAGTGTAGAGTGTCAAAAATATAAAACAAGAAAAGAGGGGAGGACTAAATGTGTCAAGTGGCCAAAGTGCCATAGTATATATATATATTCACTTCTCATTTTTCATAACAAAAACACACACACAACTATAAATCCTCTCCTCCTAGGAAAAGTTTTTCGGTCACCGAAAACCGCCATGTTCGCCGGAAAAATCACATGCATTCCGATCAACCTACATTTTCCGTATACTCTCTTCATTTCTTACACATCTACGCAATAAAATAACACATGCAATGAGTATTTTTGGAGTTAGAATCCGGGTTAGTTTCAAACAATTTCGTGTAAAAGGGATGTTTAAAATAGCTAGATAAACATTATACGAAGCTTGGTTTAAATGGGAAAAGTCCGGTTTTGACGTTTGGGTTGGTTCGAGTTCAACAAGACACAAAAAGGAACAAGTCGAGTCCGATCTTGCTTAATATAGCTTTGTAAGTATTTTTAATACTTGTGTTACTTTTGTTTTTGCGATTTAATCGATTTAGAGTTATTGCATGTGATGAAATCCGAGTATACTTGCGTCAAATAGGCTAGATGATAATATTGGGTGATTGAGAAAATAATTTTTGGATGTGTTTTGTAACATATAATTTCGGACAGCAGGTTTGACATGGAAAACGAGGTCTGAGATTTTGTAAAAACTAATCTTTAATGTTGAAATATGATAGAGTTCGTCCTTATGTACGTTTCGGTAATTAGAACGTCCCGTAACTCCTAATAACGAAGAAGTTATGGCCGATTGAACTTTGGAAATTTTATAAGTTACAAATCAGCTATTTTAAAAGCATACATTCTGTCCAGATTTTTAAACAAGTGTTTTGAGCACTTTTGAGTCCGTTTCAGCCTTCCGGCGAAATACGAAAGTTGCTCGGAATGACGTTTTCTATAAAGTCTCTTGTTGGTCAAAGTCACGAAAACGTGATATAGCGGGTCAAAACTGATGGTCAAACTGCTGCGTTTTTATTAAAAATACAAGTTACAGCAGATTCTTGTAGGGGCATTTTTGTCCTTTTCCGTCGAGTTTCGGGTCTCGGCTAAAACTAAAAAGTTGTCCGGAATATCGTTTCGCATAAAATCTCTTTTTACTCCGAATTGTGAAAATGTGATTTAGATGGTCGTTTGGCGCATGTCAGATTTGGGTAAAAATAAATATAAGTATAAAAATCAAAGAAAGTCAAATGTTGACTTTAAAAAGTCAACGGGTCATATAAGACGTTTTCGAAAATATAACGTTTTCAATTAAAGATGGTAACTTTTCGAAAATATACTTAGATATTTAAACTTACCAAAGATGGTAACTTTTCGAAAATAGTAACTTTCTAAAAATAGAAAGTTATCGAAAATTTAACGTTTTCAATTAAAGTCACGTAAGATAATAACGTGAGGACAATTATAACCAATGTTGTAGGGTTTTGGATCTAAGGCGCAAGTGGATTTCTCTAACTCTTGTATGATTTTGTTGATACGATGTAGGCATAGTTGTTATACTTTTCGGAATAGTAATCGAGCGACATAAATTATAGGTCGAGATCGTGTTCATTGATTTTCCATGAATTGTTTCGGTTAATTGATCTTCGGCTTCGACCAAGGTGAGTTCATAACTTCGCTTTTATAGTTTTCAATGTTTTTAACTCCGCGAGAGGGATATATTGCTTGTTTTGTGAAATAATATAAAAAAGTCATTAAATATGAACCAATCTCATGTAAATATACGATATAATCCCTGGACATTCTAAATACGAAAGTATAAGTGTATAAAACCATTATCTCCATAATGTATCGGATGATCAAAGTAAACATTAATAAGAATTATTCGCGGTTAAGCGCTTATTGAGTTCAAACTTCTTATATAATGTCCACATGTTGATTAGTTGCAGCCTCATTAACACACATCCTCATGTTATCTACAACACCGTGAGTTGTCATTTGATGTGATTCTATTGTCGGACTTGAAGGAGGACACACAACTTTGTTTACATCAGATGCAAGTTCAGGCAAAGAAGAAGATTCATCATGTGTAAAATCATTAATATGAGTTTCAACAATAGCAGGCTCCGTATCCACAATCGCTTTACCTTTGTTAGTACAATACTCATGCGTTGCCCGGGTATAACGATTTAATGATTTTATAGAAAAATCATATAGTTGTTGTCTGTATATTTTTATGAGACTAAAACTGATGAGTCTAAAGTTGAAATGTTGTACCAATGTGCAAAAAGTTGAAGATGTATAAAAATGCAAACATATTCCTTGTAATACCAAATGAACAAACATCCATTGTAATAGAAAAGAAGTATATACTATTTTATAATTTTATAGCTCGTGGTTTATAAAATTTAACATTCAATGCAATACCAATAACAACAGGTCATTTACATCGTGGCCATAGTATTTAGTGGCAGTATATCTTCTTACATATGTAGGTGCAAGATTAAACTTGTCAATCTTGATTTGGAGAACAACCCATTGAGTGCAAAGACTATTTATCAAGTAATCAACTATCCAATCAGGGTCGTTTACACCCTGAAACAATGATGGCGTTTTAAAGTCATCACATAGTAAATAGGATGCGTTAAAATACATTGTGTTATGATTATGAATGCTTTTGATGTCACACCATATTTGTAATACTTCTACCCTTTCGGGTCGGGGCGTTACAGTTATAGTCTTGTTATTCAACTCATCTACTTTAATGCCTAAAAGCGGAGTGGCCTCTGAGTTAAAAAGTACACAATCAATATCCTCCCCGTTGTCTCGTACCTTTATCACTAACTTGTACCTATAAAAGAAAGAAAGTTTGCAAAAAAGTAATATAAAAAAGCATACTTTTCATCACGACGTATATAACTTACGTTAGACGCGGGTTCATGACGTGTTTTTTACATCGTTCACAATAATAGCGATTGCCATCTAATGTCGCTTTTTAAAGCACTTGGTACATTGTTTGTATTTCCTGTCTTTATCCAAGTCGATACCGATCACCATTCCATATATAATGAACCTTGTTCCCTAATAACAAAACATTAAATTATTACCTCAAGGAGATGAATGCATTAAAAGTTGACATTCAGAATTGTCAGGTTTTAACTTGATTGACCCATTTGATATATAACACAAATGAACCCATTGATAAGTAAGTCGGTCAAACTTTTCCACGCTAGTTATAAGTACTATGTAGGAGAAAATATAATTAGTACTATGTATACAACTAAGATCAGCAAGCAGATTATAGCACATAAATAGTCATATATTTGCAAAGGGCCAAACGTCATCTACAGGATCAACTTGATGTTCTAAACAAAATATCATAGAGTATCAAATATACTCATAAGTTATTATAAAAATGTTGATCATTCATATTTGGTACACTTTTACCAAATAACAACAAAATTTTCCCCGCTATACTTATGTACTTTGTAAGTTTCTAAAAGAATCGTTATAAGAATTGATTATATTATAGAAAATATAGGTATTGATAGATACACAAAGTTAAATCATACAGTTTTTTAAGTTAATTACCAGAATAACGCCATCAACAAGGCGCTTATAAATGTCAGTGATAGTTGTTACTTTCAACTCGTCTGACTCAGTACCCAATGTAAAGGAGACCGGCTGAATAAGTCTATAAAACCACAATTTCAAAATATTTAACAGGTAGATTGGAAAATGTAGAAAGGTTTTTCATCAATATCAAAATAGAATTAAATGTCACCTTTAGCTATATGCAATGGTTTCAACAATTGAAAGGTTCCAATGAATTTGTGAAGACGCTGTTGACTTTAACTCCGGTCCACCTGAGTATAAGGAAATTAAAGAAAAACAGTATAAACATAAAATAGTTGTTATAAATTTTAATAGTAGAATAGTTTATTTAAGTATTCAAGATGCCAACCTGCATAAAGTCAATCTTTGCAACACGTCAAAACAACCACGATGTTGGTATCTTTTTTAGACTCGATCACATTATCATCATACATTAAAGCACATTTCCCCCATAACGAAACGTTAAGTTTTATGTCACTATAGTTTTTTATAATAGGGAAACTTGTCAATTTTTTTCAAATCAGATGTTGAGAAGAATTGGGTTATAAAAAATGAGAGAATATTGTATCAACAATTACGATTTTACGAAGTTGTGGATTACAACCTTGGTTCTTCCTAACACTACCTTGAAGAGGACCCCATGCTCGAAGAACACCTATGACATCTGGTATAAATAAAAGGTAAGATACTTATATTATAGTAAAATCAAACATTTGAGACATGAATGTACTAATATATGATAACATGTGAGATATGTATCATTTCCAATAGGATGTTCTAGGTTGGCAAAAGGTGCAAACTTAAACACGTATCTATTAAACAATTCAAAATAAATGATGGTTGAACAAATGTCTTGAAACCGAATTGCACAAAGATTTTGCTATATAAAGGCATGTATTTTGTTTGGTCATATTCATCGACTGTGAACATGTGTATCTTATAAACACAACCCTCTTTGATATGATCCCTAAATTTATACGTAAGACTCGCAAGAATCTTTGCGTGAATTGAAGTATGCTGAAAATGAATTAAAAATTCATGAGACATGTACAATAAATTAAGCATTATAAAAAAAAGTAAGTTGCACTCACACGTTCATCTACTTTAATCAAGTCAATTGATAGAATGAGGTTGGTCTTATGTTAGTGATATCAGTTAAAGCTTGAAACTGTAGCAATCCAAACAGTCCCTTAAAGATGTATGTGTCTAAAGCCCCTGATTGTGTATTTTCAGGCTTTAATTTTAATACAGAAATATACCAATTTTTACTAAAACCATAACACTCTGGGAAAGTATACCCGTTGTGTAGAGTATTCCTTTAGGTAGTCAGGTTTTTTCGTTTTTTTTTTTCACGGGAATTGAGTATTACAGTTTGTAATTAAGATGCTAAGGCTAAGATGATTGTCACGTATCAAATTAACCAACTCTTGCATATATCGGATTTTATAACGAAAGCAATTAAAAGGATGATTCGATCAAATGATTAAGGTATGTTTGTTTAGGCAATGATCACTTTGATAATGAAGTCGTTTTAGGTTAGTTGTTTATTAGTGTTAGAAAATAGAAATTTCAAAGTTATAAAATCTTTCGGCCTTTAAATATAACTAGTGATTATATTGATTAATAACAACAAATCCTTTCGGCCTTTATAAGTTATTATAACCAATATATTAGATGAAATGATAGAACACATATATAAAGGAACCCTTTCGGCCTATATTCTTGTATAAAATATGTTTTACCAATTCCTATAAAAACTTATATCAATGACGCCATAATCACAAGATCACATTATGCAAAAAACAAACATTAGGACACTATCCATAATAAGTAAAAAACACATCAACATTCATTATGATTCAGAAACTTCAATTAAATAAGAGTTGTAGATAATTATACACAACGTTTTACATGATCAACGATTCGACAATTAGTTCTCCTAAATGAAAACTATAATAAAACTCAAGCTATTGATTCCAATCGACCCGAACCCTTAAGGTGCTGTCACCACCCTTGAAATTCGTGATTAGATGGTGTGGGGTGATGAGAGAATTGTTGTGGAGGTGTGTTTAAAATGATAGAAATCCTTCTTAGTTATAGGTGATTTCGGGTAATGTGGCGACGCACTTATAGGAGTAGATGCACTTAGGCATTTATTGAGGGTCCTTTAACCATTTCATTGGAAGTTTGAAAAATGAAAAGTGCGACGAACAATATTTTATAAGTGCGAGGACTTATGGATGAAGGATAAGTGCGGCGTAACTTCATAGATCCTTAGATTTTCTCCCCCACCCCACCCTCCCACCCCCCTATGGTTGATTTGTTTATGGAGAGGAGATGATTTCATCTAAGGTTCATATGGGGGGTATTTATAGGGTAGAGGTAACTTGGGGACCAAGTTGGGAATGCATGTGGACGGATTATGGACCAGATTCGTGAATTAATTGTTTATCCATAAAATGTGTTGTACTCAATAGTAAATCCAGCAATCTTGGTAATACTTCAGCTCTTGAACATTTTTCCATAATTTAGATAATTAAATTCTCTTTCCGTGGCCGCTTGAATCAACTCAATCCGAGTTTGTATGCTCTAGTTATGGCCAAAACAGTGGACAGGTGTCGGGGGATCTTTATCTTGAGTTTACTTCTTCGTTTAAGCTTCTTATCTTCGTGTATTCTTTTGTTTTCTTCCATGACACATACCTAGAACATATAATAGTAAATATACTTGATTAAGTACCGAAAGTTCATGAGAAATGATCAAATAAATGCAAATAATGCCGCCGAAAATATCTATAATTTAAGCGTTATCAAATCCCTCCACACTTAGCTATTGCTTGCCCTCAAGCAATTAAAGCGATAAAACAAGATCATTTATCGTGACGTGGAGAAATAATCATTTTAGCATTAACAAGTGTTTACCAGTTTTATAACTTTTCAGGCATTGACATATAACAGAGCACCTCACATAGGGAAAGTGTTTGTTTTTTAATTCACACGAGTCACTCAGATAGGGTTTTATATTTGTGAAGTCACTCAATTGCACAGACATAATCTAGGTCGCTACCATATGCTTGTAACTAGAACACATTTAAACTGGCCGTTGCGGCGGGTAAGACCTAGACAAAAATCTAAAAAAGAGGCAAAACTTGATAATTGATGAGAGTGGAGTAGCAAGATATTGATTCCATGTGCCAGACTTTAACCTTATCTTTTGAATTTTTTTTTTTTTTTTTTCAGATAAATGCGATAATACTAAGCTGGCACAAAGCTTTTTTCTCCGAGTACATTTTCTCTTGCTCGTTGGGTATACGTTGTTGGATCTCAACACTAAAAGCGAGTGTTGCAGATACATGATTGCATAGGGATTTATTTCACCTCTTATCATACGACTTTTGTCTATAAATTAACCTCACTGCGGTCTAGTAAATGATGATCAAGCACAAATTATAGAGCAACTAAATTACCGGCCCACTCATATAAACTTTATTTACCAATACCCAATGTTCCGAAAAGGCGACAAAGACCATAGTCAGACATCCGTTAAGACGGAAGAGACACATATGACTGCATTCAACCCTAACGCAAACAAGCTAAAGGCGAAAATTATTTGGTATCAAAGATGGATACCGAATTCTTTTAAGGCTAAATTTCTACAATTAAGTGGGTTGATTTTGTGCTAGTTAAAATGTCAATCCGAGTGGATTTGCCTTGCTAAGAGTATTCATTTTTTAATTTTGAAAGGAAAGCATATATTAATTTTTTTTAATTTTTAAATTTTCCAGAAAATTTTAGTTGAAAGTTTGAAAATTTCTTCAGGGTAAACATGGAGGGACACGATTAATTTTTCCTATTTGCTACCCCTCCACACTTAAGTTGAACATTGCCTTCAATGTGAGAACTGATAAATATAGAAAATAGGGAAGATTAAGGGGAGAGAAAACCGGTACTTCCCAAGGATAAAAGAGATATAGCTGGTTGGAGCCTATCCTTGAGTGGATTCCCATTATGTTCTTTTTTTTAGTGAGGAGCGAGTGTCTCTCCACACTTTATGTAGACGCATTATGGTTAAAAGTGAAATTCCCGGGGCTCATAAGTGCTCTTTGCTGAATTTTGAAGGATATGGCCGAAACGAACAAGGCGCAAGCTTGTGTATTCTACCTCATGTTAATCATAAGTCTCCCATTATAAAAGTCTCCAAGTGTAAAATCGTCAACCACCATCTCCAAGTCCACCTGTTTTATTTAATATCATATCTAAACAAATACAAGAAAAACATAAATAGAAAAGCGCACTTTTTGAGGCACACTGGTTGCAATTAGCGTATAGCAACAAGCTTTTAAACCCTTCGGTGGCCAGAGTGGACGAGTTATAGTCTCGTGAGGGTTTCCAGCGAACACACCCACAAAGTTCGAAACATTCTTTTTGGATGCAGAAATCTAGGTAAGAAATACACAGGCCCATGCACATCAAACTTATCAAACTGTAAATTTTTTGTTATATATTTATATATATATTTTTTAATTTTTTTATAGGTTTATTATTATTATTTACTATTACTACTATTCTTTTTGTTAACTTGATTTAGGATACCTTGACGTTACGGTTCAAGTGGGAATGGTCCATATTTAAACGTTGAGGGTTTGGGATTTTTGGTATATACTCACAGAATGGATATTCTTTTGTTTTGACCACGTGATATCCCTTTTTTGATGTCTTAATAGGTTTATCTTTTTTGGTTTTGTTGTTAACGGTGATAGGAGGCGGATCTTTTTGATTTTTCAGAGAATCATCAGACTTTCCACTCCCGGTGAATACAGCAATCACGTGCTCAGTTTGAGCTTGAGAAGGAGGAGGAGGGTCTAGTCATATTTATCTGCTTGTGTTTTAAAGAGACGTTTTGTGGACTTCTTTTATTTTCTTTTTTGTTTATTGACCACTCATTATTTTTCTTTCCATGGTTTTTTATTTTTAGCTTGAAATTCTTTTCATTTTGATTCTTCTTTAGAATCATATCATTAATATTGTTCTTAACAAACATATTTGAAACTCTTTGACCATCCAAGAATTTTGTGATTGATTTTTCAAAATCAGTTTTAGATTGAGGTTCTTGGTTGACTGTTTTAGACTTTTGGTTAGGTAAAATACCAATAGTTTTACGATCGTTGATGTCATAGAGTTTCCAATGAACAGTTCTCATGCTACGGATACATCTTTTGAAATCTTCGAGATCATTTCTCACATCATTGTTTAATTCGGTATAGCGGATTTTCTCAGACAGAATCATTAGGATCATGAAGGGATTGGTGAGAAAACGAATCATAAGAATTTAGTTTTTGATAATCTTCAGATTGGATGTAATTGGCTTCATGACGTTTACACATCGGCGTGTCATCGTTCTTAGAAACAGGGTTACCACCGCGGTTGTTGTAATTCTTATGCATCTCCTCTTTTAAGCTATGGAATTAAGAATCCATTTTTATAGTTAGAGCTTCTAATTTTTCCATTAATCGAGAATTATCATTTTTACTTCCATCGGCGAAAGCAACAGATATTTGATGATGATCGTTTTGAGATTTAATGGACCAATCATGTTCGAAAAGGACTTTGTCCTCAAGAAGTTGAAAAGCTTGATTTGGACTTTTATAAAGGAAGATTCCTCCAGCTGTTACGTCCAGGATTGACTGAGTGGGTTCATCTAAACCATGATAGAATATTTGAATAATAGTCTTAAGGTTCAGACCGTGCTATGGCATTGTTCGAAGGCTGATCTCATTGTAAACCATAGACGTCGGTTAGACTTTCACATACCTTTTGAGAGAAAAAATGATTTTCTAGTAAGACGGTTTTTTAAACAACGAAGGTGGAAAAGAATTTGTTTATAAAAAGTTATAAGTGCTTAATTTACACTATCTTTTACCTCTAAAAAACGCGCTTAATGACCAAAAACAGACAAAAACTGCCAAAATATGTTTGTTTTGCATTTGTATTGTGCTAGGAAGTGGCTATCAACAAGAAAAGACAGAAAACAAGCCAAAATGACAAAACTTGAGCATGGAATGGAAAGACTGTGGAAAATAAGGCCCATAGACCAAAAAAGTTCCAAAGTCAAAAGTCAATCCAGAAGAATCATAATTCAAACGGAGCCGGACTGAAGAATACTGTTAGTTGCAATCTTTAAACCATCTGATGGGCCGGGAGGGGACAAGCCCAATAGTATTATTGAGGACTGTGAGACCAAATGGGGCCCCTCAATCAATTTCCACAGCCCATTTGTGTGCAATTGACAAAGACTGTGAAACTTTGGATGGCCACAAATCTAGCCCAGTTACAAGCCCAATCTCAGCCTTGGTACCACTCACAACCACCTGACCTTATTGGCCTTAAAAGCCCAATTAATAAGCCTACCTATTGGGCCCAGGAACATCAATTGGGCCCAATACAGCCAAAAGCCAACACAAAACCAAGCCCAACAAAAGCCCACAATTCTTTTTATAAAACTTTAGGGGCTAAATTGCCAATTTTAAAAGTTGTTTTATAAAGAAAAATGAAAAAATACAAACACAAGGGCTGAAATTGCAATTACCCAAAACCCTTTTATTCTTTTAGTTATAAAACACAGGGACCATTATTGCAATTACCCTAACCTTTCTTTTTTTTCTTTTGTTATAAAAATCAGAGGGACCAAAAAGAGTGTCCCTCTCGACCCCTTTATACTGTTTTTGGGTTTTTAAAATAGAGTGAAAGTGATGAGAAAATGAGGGTGCTAGTCTTGATCTTTTTATATCTTCTCTTTAAATCCGTTTGCAACAACCTGTACTTCCCAACTTTACCGCAAAACCCAAACCCGGACATCATGGGTTTCATAGGGCCAATATAACCACCTCCTAGTACACTCCCTGCTCTCCATACCTATTTCCAACCATTACACCCTTATAATCCCTTCACCTGTTGACAAATCACACTCACACCCGAAGACCCCCTTTAAAAGGTGAGTGGTATTCAAAGCCAATGGAAAGTAGGATGCTTGGAAGTTTGTACTCTTCACAGCAAACAAAAACCAAGACCAAGTGATGCATGGGAATGCTATAAAAGAAATAAGAGCTAAGCGAAGAACACACACCATATTTTTACTATGTTTTTTTTGTGTAATTTAAATTCAGTCTTTCTTTTAAGCATTTTAATGTAATTCAGCTTGTACCTTACGAATTTGAGCAATATATTTCAGTTTTCAAGTCTCTTCACTCTTTGATTTCAATTTTAAGCGATTTTACTAATAAAAGCTCTTAATAAGCTGTTTTGAGTCTAGTCATGATAAAAGCATCTAAACTCATTTAAGATTCTGTTTTAGTCATTCAATTACTACTTATAATCATTTTAAATTCATCATGAGCAATTGAACTCAGTTTGATCATACATTGGAATGGTAAGGCTTTATGAAGATAAATAAGCTGAATTTAGCTTTATTGAGCTTGAATGCTCAAGGTTTAGAGGCTAGGAGCCATTAGGTGTTTGTTTTTGAGCCACTCACTCTACAAGAGTGGCTCTTGTGCTGAGACTCCATATACTCAGGTTTACCTTTTTGAATTTCAATTTAGCAAATTTATAGCTTATGTCAAACTGCTTATTTCTTTCAAATTCTCATGTAGTCATGTTTCATTTAGCTTAAATAGCCTGTAGATGTTTAGTTTTTAAGTGTTCTTAGTTATAATCAGTTTTAGCTTTAATTCCTTAAAATGTTACCAAAGTTAGTAGTAAAGCTAGTAGAGTGTAACTAGCTCATTTCTTACATAAGCTAGAACTTATTTAGAATTTAGATAGCTTAAAGTAGGTGTAGTATAGAATTGAGGAGCTAATAGTTTTGCTGTTTTAGTTCTTTAAATTAGTTTTTAAGCTCACTTTGTTTTGACAGAGCAATATAGAAAGGTGTGTTTGGATTTAGCCTAGTTTGACTCTTTAAGTCACATCCCCTTGTCAATAACTTTTTTATATTTGGAGTTAGGGTATAATTAACACGAGATATAAACGGTTTCAAGTTAGGAAAGTAAAATTCAAAATTTTAGAGCGTTAATGTACTCTTATTTTACACCAGGGACAGTTTTGTTTGAATAATCAGTTTGGAGATTGAGTAATTTCCTGAAAAAGAGTGTCAAAGCTTGATTAATGTAGATTTAAATACATGAGTTTAGTTAGTATAAGCATTCCTAAGATGATAGTTTAGCCTGCATTAGTCAAAAATGTCAAGTGCATCAGCAACTTAAGCTCATTTCAGTATAGGTTTAGAAAATTTCACTTTTTAAGCTCATTTTACTTGCATTTCTTGTTAAGACTTCTCCTATTTCTCTCTAGATAATATAAGCTCACATCTTTAGCATTACATAGAATCTTTTGTTCTTCATTTTCATCAAGAAATAAGCCTGGAATAAGCCAAAACATTTCTAGCTTTTTAAACATCAAGTTTCTGTAACAGCAAACTAGATGCTTATTTTCCAGCTTATTGTGTTGACAAAAGTCAAAAGTGTCTTTGTTAAAGTTGTTAGAAATAAGCTGTTTAACAACTTTTTAGTTTTAAGTTTTTGCTAAAAACCACTTTTTCAATAAGCAAAATAAGCCTAAATCGTAGGGTCTGTTTTGTAATTGTCTAATAGTTCAAGGTTATCCGTTTCTACTATTGTGTAAAATTTCCATAGTTAGCCCGCCTACCCTTGTCTCTCCCTTTTTACACTTTCTACCCTGTAGTTCTTAGGAAATTTAAAATAGAGTTTAATTTTTAGAAATTAGTTTATAAAATTAGGGTTTTATTCTTAATCAATCAAAATGGAGTTCAATTTGCTTTTAAAATTTTGGTGTTCTTCCAGTAATTTCTGCACCTTTGTAGTTATAAAAAACCATTTTTATATATTTTTTCCATTTAAAATTTGTATTTTCTCAGGAATTAAATAGAATTTAGTTAATACCTTTTACTTGAATATTTGTAAAGAATAGAAAGAAATAGAAAATTAGTTGAAAAATTAAAAGTCTTTTTGCATTAATTTTCATTTTAAATCTAGTATTTTGAAAAATATAAAAGAAATATTTTAGTTGTTAATTTTTAGAAAAAGTTATTTTTGTTAATTCTTAATCTTAGAAAAATCATAATTAACATTCAAAAATTAGATAAAAAAATATTTATCTTTTTATAAATTTTCTTTTGTCATTTAGTGTCTTGGAAAAATATAAATTTAGTATAGTTTTAATTTTTTATATAATTCAGTCTTAAACCGTTTTACCGAGTGCGTTTTACCGTTTCTTTTCGTTTGCATCAAACGACCTCCGTTTTTTTATTCTAGTTTTTTATTTTCAAATTAACTTATTTAGAATTTAATTTTGATTTTTATTGAATTTAGCCTTTATTTTCTTAATTTTTAGTATCTTAGGTTCCCCATTTCGCTATATCTGTTTCCCGTAGCGTTAGATTAAATTAGGTTTTTTTAATCTGAATTTTAGTTGTAACTTATCATGTTTCCTTCATATATAAATATTCTCCATACATTCATTTTTCATCAAACGATTACCTTCAATTGCAGCCTCGTTGGGCATACGACCCGGGCATTATCCTTCCGGAATCTTTTTATCAGTTGATTCTATCTTGTGTATTTTATCCTTTTGTGGAATTTGACCTTTGCCTTGGTCAAGGGTATTCGGTTAGGGATCTTGTATTTGGTTTGCTTATATGTGTTTGCTTAACCGAGCGAACTCATTTTTTGGCGCCGTTGCGGGGAGGCATTTGTTACGTGTTTATCGACTTTGATCTGAACTTGTTTATTGTTTTAATATATCATATTAATAAACACAAAAAATATTTTTTTTTATTTTTATTAGTTACATATCATATAAAAAATTAAAATATAAAAATAAAACCAAAAATAAAAAAAAATAAAAATTTTCCATAAAAATTAAAATTTCACTAATTGGTAAAATACCAAATATAATATTCTCCACTGATGGTAATTATCATAATAGTTCGGTGAATCTGAGTTCCAATCGAACCAAAGATTTAAAACTTGCTTCTGTTTCATGTCACTTACAATATACACTCCCCTCATTCTGAATGACAAGCTATAATAGTGGGTATAGGAGGGTTGTTCCTAGGAACTACGACCGAAAAAAAAGGAGAGATAAGCCTCGCGCTATTCCTACTTCTCCGCTCACTGTGCGTTTTTCATTCTTGATGAGAGATACCGTGTGAAGTAAGAATCGATTATTTGTGCTTAAGTTGTCTATTCTTGTCGTTTTAATAGATTGAGAATATTCATTTTAAATCCAGAAATCCAAAAAAATTAGTGTAAAACTTCCTTTTATATTTTCCATTTTGTGCATGCGCACTCGATCTCAGTCCCTGTGAGCAGCGTCCTTCTCCACCAGAGAAACCGCCAGTTGTTATCGAACTCTTCGTTATAGAATACCCTTTTCAGAAGATCCTCCGTAAGTGCAAATGGCAGACACTCGAACTATGGCTTCTATGCTCCAAGCACACCACCGGGGGTACGAGGACGCAATCCTTAGTCCTGAAAATTGTGGCAATAAACAAATTTCGAGTTGAAAGCAGGGTTAATCAATCTTGCTCCAGAACAAACAGTCTCGTCGGGTTCATGACAAAGAAGGACCCGGCCATGCTCATATCCGTTACTTCAACAGATAACCCTCCACAATGAGGGTCACCCAATGTTCCAATTGCTAGATTAAAGCTTATGCATTTTTTGCCATATTCTCTATCGAGGGAGCCAGCCCGATATGGCTAGAAAAAGAACCCTCGGAATATCATTCAAACTTGGACGATCTTGTATCCAAATTCATCACCAGTTTTTCACCTCCCTATAAAACGAGACGAATCTTCGCAATGCGATCACCAGATTTCAGCAAAGGTTTCGATGAATGTCTTTTGCAGGCTTTGGGATCGTTTCAATGAAATCTAATTAGGGTGTCACACCCATGGATTCTCTGAATTGCATCACTTGATTACATTCTATAATGCTTTGAACCTTAATGATCGAGATTCATTGAACTCCGCTAGCAGGTGGAATCTTTTTGGGACAAAATGCACTGGAATGTTTAAAAATCTTCGAGAGCAAGTCTAAAAAGTTGTCAAACACGAGTAGGCAGTGTTGCCAAGGTAAGTACGGAACTCTTCACCCAAGCGTTTCATCGATGTTGCTGAACTAAAGGAATATTGTTTCCGAGCATTGCTCTTAGAACATGAAGAACCAAGCCTTTTTTTTCTGGCTCCAGCTCGCTCTGCACTGTCAAAGCAGTTGAGCTAAGTTGTGTACTTTGCGGGTGGTGCCCCTTCTCATCAGAACTGTCCAGCCATCTTGGCAACGTTTATCGGGAACATTTTGAGATATGTGTCACAAGGCCGCTGCCGTAATTACAACCATGTAAGCTCCAATTCCGACTCAAATGGTTGCAAATCATATTAGACCTCCTAGGTTTTCCACCCGTTCAGATCTCATCATGCTAATAATGTAACAATTTTCAATCGGGGGGGATGGCGAATAACTGCAACCCAAGACTGAGGTGGAAATTTTTAACAGTCCAATTTCAGTTCAGGAATCAACTTATAGACCCCAGGATAATCAGTTCAGCTTATCAAGCCCCGTTTTAGACACACGAGTGTCACCAAGAACTGATTTTGACAACTCGTCAAGGCTAATGATGCTTATCATGAGAAAACATGCAAATAACCTCAAAACCAGGGTCAGAGCATGCAAAATGATCGAAACAAACAAATTGATAATTCTAATGGGAAATCTGAATGATTTGTTGGCTAAGTTGTAACTGACAATTACCGCTTCTTACTTCAGGGTCAGGGACCACTCCTGGTTAATCACAGTTACTTAAACCTAGTAGAGTAGACTTAAAACGGTATCATACTCCGAAGCCGGTGTGCTTATCCAAGGACCTCAATTCTACTTCTTCGTTAGAGAAGCCAATTACCCGAGGTGACAACGGACCAAGTTGCACCCTTTTCTGCTACATAAGTACCGCACCCGTCCAACTACGGTAGGTCCTGTGAACAATCACAACTCAGTTTTTGAGCCCTATTGTTTGCTCCATGTTGTTGCTCCGTGTGCCATCATAAACCTTCTGTTTCTCTTTCCTTATCTCGAGGCGTGATATTGAAAAGAGCGTATCAAGATAATGAACAAATCGAAATTCTATGAAATCTTCAAGAGATAGTTTCGAGATTAGCTTTACGGTACTGCCCTTTGTTTTGATGGCCCAAATTGCCTCGACTCTAAGCAACCTTACTGGGAAAAAATATAAATAAAAAGAGAAACTTACTGAAGTGGCACGAACTTCCAATGAAACCCTGTCTAGCTTCGACTTCGATGAATGACAATGTTCGGCGGTCATCTTGAAACAAGTTACCAGATAAATTGGAGACCCCGGGGCAAGTTCCTGATTCCTTGATGGAATTTCCAGGGATGTGTATGAATGCTTAGCTTAGCGATCTCGGTGCTAGCTTTAATCTTATGCCAATTTTCAGTTTGGATAAAGCTTTCACTTCTGATCTCTTACTCCAACTTGCATGAACTCGACTTGCGGTTACGATCAATTTTAACAATGGAATTGCAAAAGACAATACTCCGTTAAAGTTAGTGTATTTCCATTTCCAGCCGATTGTGGGTGGTAGATTTTGAGCCAGACCCCCGTGTCCCTTTTTTCTCGGGAGGTGTTTCTTAAGACATCGTGCTTTGATTGTGTGCACTAGGCGTGATTTTAAACTCTTAGATTAGGAAGTGGAAGCCATCACTACAATTTGGATCAGACTTCGAGATACTCGGCCAATTACACTACACATGACGGCAAACATGATTTACGTCATTGATATGGCTTGTGAGAATACTTCTCAAGAATTTCTTGGTTTTACTGTACATAATCGCGAGAGTGGATATGTCCCACTCGTATTATGATACCCAATTATGTACTCTTCTCTACCAACTCCATTTGGGGATAGTGCTTTCTGCATTCTCGAAGAAGCGATCATTTCCTTGGTCTAGCAGATGATCCGGATTGTCCAGATATAATCCATTTACTATGATCCTGAGGGGGCATTCTTATTCTAGCAAGCCATCTTGGATAGTGAACCACCACTTCCCCCTCAAGTCAACGGTAACTTATTCTCCAGAAAATCCGAGTGAGGCTTATGTTCTGTGAAAATAATACAAGCAATTTTTCGTTGTATGAACTACTGAAAGGTTTGAAATCAAGGAACTGCCTCCCCATTTCGAGTATGCATTTTTGGGAGGGCGGGAGACAACAAGTGCCCGTCATTATTGTAACGAGTTGGATGTTGAGGAAAAATCCGCTCTCATAATGGTGTAAAGTCCCAACAAGCGAGCTCTCGCTTGAAACTTTCTGACATTAGGGTTTATAAACCCGGAATTTTGTACCCCAAGATTCTTAGGTGGAAGAAGAATATACACAGCGGTCCACATCAACGACAGAGTAAATCTAAAAATCCACGATGTTATTAAAAAGGAGGTTTTGAAAAACTTCTCGAAGTGGATTGATTTACCCTATCTCGCACAGCCCAGGGTTAGCCCGATACTTGTGTACCAAGATGGGAGGTTAAGAATGTGTAGGTAAACGACGAAAAATAGTTGATTCAAAACTGGTTTGGTTATCCGGATGGGGGTGTGCCTTGCACTTTCGTAAGTTAAATGAAGCCACCCGCATAAGACCAATTCCCTCTACCGTTCATGGACACAACTGTTGAGAGATTATAGGGGATGAATATACTGTTTTCTCGATGGTTTTTCGGTTATCTTCCAATACCCTTGACCCAGTGATCAAGAAAACTACTTTTACTTGCCCATACGGAAGTTTGCCTACCGTCGAGGCCTTCGGCTTTTGCTATGTGCTCCAGGCACGTTTCAACGATGTATGTTAGCAAATCTTTCATGACATGGTGAGATGACGTTGGAAGGTCTTATGGATCGACTTCTCGGTCTTTTGGGAATTCTTTCCAAAAACTGCCTTCCCGTTTAGACACACATGCTTCAAAGGTGTGAAGAAACCAACTAAAGTCTTAACTGGGAGAAGAGCCATTTTATGGTCAAAGAGGGCATTGTCCTCTGGCCATAAGAGATTTCTAAGAAGGGATTGAGGTTGACAAAGCAAATATCGATGTCATTGCAAAATTACCTCATCACCACCGTAATGGAATTAGGAGTTTTCTCGGTCATGCGGTTTTTACCGGCGGTTCATTCAGGATTTTCTCAAAAATATCCCGACAATGACCCATCTCCGTGAGAAGAATACTCCATTCATCTTTTCGATGACTGATTCGAGCTTCCAAAACATTTGAAGATAGACTCACGGAAGCTCCAATCTTGATTGCCTCCAAATGGGACCTTCTCATTTGGAGTTATGTGCGATGCAAGCGATTTCGCTTAGGTGCAGTTTTGGTGGGCACTGTCATGGAGAAACATTTTCGGGCTATCACTATGCTAGTAAGACCTCTTGATTGAAGCACTAACGAACTACACTACGACTGAAAAGAATTACTAGCCATTAGTGTATGCTTTCGAGAAAATTAAGGTCTACCTCATCATGATACAAAAGATAGTGATACGACCTTTCGACCTTAAGTATCTTTTGCCAAAAAAGGGTGCCAGCACAAAGCGAGATAGCTCGAATGGGTTCTTCCTCCTTCCAGAATTGACTTCAATGTTATTGATACTAAACGGAGCGAGAACCTCGCAGCCGATCATCTGTCCAGATTGGAAAAACCGGTATGAAAAGTCAATGTTCCTAAAGTGATAAATGAAGTTTTCCTCTTGAGAGTTAATATGGGTGACCTTTCGTAGAGATGTGCAACCGTGGTTTGCCGACTTTGCAAATTACACGCGGGTTGGAATTCATTGTGAAGGGTGTGACAAGCAGGAAAAACAAGTTTTTCAAAGATGTTAAACCCTATTTCTGGGACGACGACCCCTTTTGTTTAAAATTTTGTGCGGATCCGTGATCTGGCGAGGTCTGTGCACGGAATTTGAAGTCTTGAGATTCTCTCAGCTTTGCCACAATGGGGACCTCCGGGGGAATCATGGTGCAAAAACCTCACAGCCAAAAAGATCTTTGACTCTGTGGGTTTCTTCTGGCCCACCATCTATAAAGATGCCCACTGAGTTTGTCAAAAAACTGTGACTGTGCCAACGTCAAGGAAAACTTCCAACGTGATGAGTTGCCTCAAAAACTCATCCAAGTTTGTGAAATCTTTGACAATGTGGGGCATCGACTTTATGGGCCGATTCCCGTCTTCTCGAGGGATTGGAACAAGTATATTCTCGTGGCAGTCGCCTATTTGTCAAAATATGGGTTGAAGCGAAGATAAGCGCTCCCACCAATGATGCCCGAGTATTTTGGCAAATTCTGGAAAATCTCTTTCGCCGATTTTGGTGCTCCCCGTTGCAATCATAACGTGATCGCGGACCCATTTTTGTTGTAATGGGACCAGTTTGCCAAAGGTCATGCGAATATGGAAGTTTACTCACCGTCTTCCACCGGTATCCCCACAAACAAGTGGGGCAAGTGGAAGTATCAAATCGTGGCTGAACAAGTTCCTTGAAAGGACATAGGTGAAACGGGCCTACTGGTCGGAAAAACTAGATGATGCTCCTATGGGCCTTGCAGCTTACAAACACCCATTCGGCGTGTACTCTTACTGCTTGTGTATGGAAAGGCATTGCCCATGCCATCTTCCGATCGAGCTTGAGCACAAAGCCTACTGGGCCTTAAAACAAGCAAAGCTATCGATCTGTAATTACGGGTGATCACCGGAAAGTTCAAATCAATGAACTTAACTGAACTTGTGATCATGCCTATGAGAACTCTTTGATTATAAGGCCAAAACAAAGAGGCTCCATGACTCCTAGATCAAAAACCGAGTTTTCAACATTGATGTGATGGTCCTCCTCTTTTAATTCCGATTAAAGATTTTTTGGCAAACTAAAATCCGTTGGAATGGCCCTTTACCTATCACTAGAGTATTCCGTACGGCACTGTTGAGCTTTTCTCAAGCCAACGGACAAATTTCCAAAGTGAGCACGCTATGTGTCATCGCGTCAAGATTACTTTGGGGTAGTACCACTTAGGTAGTTCCAGATCTCCAAACTGTCCCCAAGGACCAATAAAATCTTGTGATGGTCAAGCATTCGCGACCCTTAAAACAAGCGCTTCGTGGGGGAGGCACTCCCATGCTTAATCCGTAGTTGTTATAAGTGTTGTTGTTGTGTTAAGATAGCTTGTCTTTTTCCATTACCGTGTTTACATGTTGTTGTTATTGTTTATTGTTCAGGATTGCCCGGAATGTGAAGACCTCCAGTTTTGTCATTCATAAGGTGTTTCAATCCTCAGCTTCATTTGGAATACGATATCCTTATCTTATACTAAAGTTTTATCTTTTGGATACCCTCATAAATGGCCTTAGGATTATGTAATACCTTAAAATCATCGGGACGATGTTAGTTCTAGTTTGGGGGGGTATCTTCGATTTGATGTTGCCTGCAGCATTGTTCCAGGTTAACCCGCTTTTACCACCAAAATACCAAAAAATGAAAAAATTAAAATTTTCAAAAAATTATATATAAGGTTTTGTCACAGTGTTTTGCATTTTCTTTTGGGTAGAATACGAATATTTTTGACTTGACTTCGGGCATGTTGATAGCCCTAGCTAGTTCCTTTAGCCAAGCTTTCACGACTTTCTATAGCTTTGAATTTTAATAATGTGAAGTACGAGAACTGTTTAGAGTTAAATATAATTTTATGTTGCTAGCCCAAGATTCTTCTAAAAACTTATACGAGTAAATTGTGGTTTTCTCTCCCGTGAATTTCTAATTCCCACCCTATTCATACGTTACTCAATTTAATTCAACCAAGTCAATCGATTTTGTTTTCACGGAAAAAAGCTTCAAATTTTTACTTGAGTTTTCAAAGCGGAGAGTTAGTAGTATTTAAAAGATAATGCTCAAAGAAGCATGAATGAAATGTGAATGCAAAAAAACATGCATGAAATATGGAAATTTTGCAATAAAGATGCAGTTGATATTATGGAGCAAGTTAAGATGGTGTCGTGATATCCACTTCCGCTAGCAACGAGGTGGGGTTCACACCCTACCCCCCCCTCACCAGACCCCCCCGCCCCCCCCACCCCCCCCCCCCCCCCCCCCCCTTTTGTTTTAGGGATATGGTGTGTTGTGATATCTCACTTGGAGAAAAGGTATAGGTGAGGGTTCTCAAATAAGACACCAATCTTAGCCATTATTAGGCAATAAGGTGTTTGTTGTGATTTCAATACGCTTAGCAACGGGGTGGGCTTTCAAACTAAGATCAGTCGATCTTTGTTTTGGTTGTGATATCTACGCTTGTCAACCACGCGGTAGGGGGTTCAAAAAAACTTAAGCAACGCACTTCCTAGCTTTAGAACTTTATGATTTTGATGTTAAAAAATGTTGCAAAAAAGTTCTAAAGTTTAAATCTCGAAACTCAAGTTACGGAAGTCTTAATAAGTGGTTGCTTGGGTCATGATTCATTTTGAATTATGGACTATGAAAATAATTTAGGTCTATGGTTAAATTATAATGAGTACACACATTCAATCGTATATCCATGTTGGGAGTTGAAAGTTCTCAAAAGTCATAAGTTCGAAGGCTTAACATTAAACTTATAATCGACAATGATCTTGTTTAATTGCTTTGCTTGGAACTTGTGAAAAAATCTCTAGAGGACGAGAATTATCCGTCAGGACATCCGTAGATCACTTTACGGGCGCTTCTCATTTATGATCCTAGTTTAATAAATAAGAAAGTCAACTTGTAAAAAAAAAAAAAAAAAGAATGAGTAAAATCCAAAAATATTAATTGTAGTAGTATAAATTCAGAAAATGGTGGGAAAACGGGGCATACATGTTTACTTCATACATTGCGTGAGGAACACACAATACCTTAGTTTGGGGGATTTGATAAGTGACTTATTACCTTAATTTCACTTATCTTATACCTCTAAAAACGAGCTTAAATACAAAAAACAGACCAAAAACTGCCAAATATATGTTGTTTTGCATTGTATTGTGCAGAAGTGATAATCAACAAAAAGACGGAAAAGAAAACAAGCTCAAAATGACAAAACTGAGCATGGAATGGAAGACGACTGTGAAAAATCTATAGGTCCAAAGACCAAAAAAGTTCAAAGTCTAAGTCAAATCGAAGAATCAACGGGGTCAAACCGGAGCCGGAACTGAAGAATACATTAGATGCAATTATTAACCCATCTGTTGGGCGGGAAAGCCAACAATACGTGGTTATAATTTATGAAGACTGTGAAGACCAAAATGGGCTCAATCAATTTCAACAGCCCATTTGTGTGCAATTGACAAAGATGTGTAGACTTTGAAGGCCCTATCTAGCAGTTAAGCAATCTCAGCCATTGTACACACAAATCACTAAGAACCTTATTGGGCCTTAAAAAGCCCAATAACATATAGCCTAAACCTTATTGGGCCCAGACACACTCAATTGGGCCCAATACAAGCCAAAGCAAACACAAAAACCGTGCCCAACAAATGCCCACAATTCTTTTTATTAAAACTTAGGGCTAAAATTCGCCAATTTTGTAAGATGTTTTATAAAGAAAAATGAAAAAAATACATACAAAAGGGCTGGTTTTGCATTTACCAAAAACCTTTTATTCTTTTATTAAAAAACGCAGGGGACAATTATTGCAATTACCCTAACCTTTCTTTTGTTTTCTTTTGTTATAAAAATCAGAGGGACCAAAAAGAGTGTCACTCTCCAAACCCCTTTATAACTGTTTTTGGGTTTTTTTAATCGAGTGAAAAAGAAGATGAACATGTAGGGGTTGTATTGCATCTTTTTCAATCTTCTCTTGAATTCCGTTGCAACCTAACCCTGTTCCTCCCCACTTTACCGCAAACCCATAACCGACATTCCATGGTTTATAGCCAAACCATCCTCATTGATTACACTTCCCTGCTCTAACCCATACACATTTCCCACAACCATTACCCTATACCTTCCCTGTTTGACATCACCCCCCCAAAACCCGAAGACCCCCTTCAATGGTGAGATGGTATTCAAAGCCAATGGAAGGCTAGGATTGCTTGGGAAGCTTTGTACTCTCACAGCAAACACAACCCAAGACCAAGTGATGCCTTTGGACTGCTATAAAAGAAAAAAGAGCAAGCCGAAGACCACACACCATTTTACTATGTTTTTTTAGTGTAATTTAAATTCAGTCTTTCTTTTAAGCATTTTAATGTAATTCAGCTTGTACCTTACGAATTTGAGCAATATATTTCAGTTTTCAAGTCTCTTCACTCTTTGATTTCAATTTTAAGCGAATTTTACCTCATAAGCTCTTAATAAGCTGTTTTGAGCTTATTCATGATAATAAGCTCAAATTCATTTTAAAATTCTGTTTTAGTCATTCAATTACTACTTATAATCATTTTACATTCATCATGAGCAATTGAATTCAGTTTGATCATACATTGGAAGCTTATGAAGAAATAAGCTGAATTTAGCTTTATTGAGCTTGAATGCTCAAGGTTTAGAGGCTAGGAGCCATTAGGTGTTTGTTTTTGAGCCACTCACTCTACAAGAGTGGCTCTTGTGCTGAGACTCCATATATCCCTTTTTCAAGGGTTTTAACCTTTTTGAATTTCAATTTAGCAAATTTATAGCTTATGTCAAACTGCTTATTTCTTTCAAATTCATTGTAGTCATGTTTCATTTAGCTTAAATAGCCTGTAGATGTTTAGTTTTTAAGCTGTTCTTAGTTATAATCAGTTTTAGCTTTAATTCCTTAAAATGTTACCAAAGTTAGTAGTAAAGCTAGTAGAGTAACTAGCTCAATTCTCTACATAAGCTAGAACTTTTAGAATTTAGATAGCTTAAGTAGGTTAGTATAAGAATGAGTAGCTAAAAAGTTTTAGCTGTTTTAGTCTTTAAATAGTTTTTAAGCTCACTTTGTTTTGACAGCAATATAGAAAGGTGTGTTTGGATTTAGCCTATTTTGACTCTTTAAGTTCACATCACTGATCAAAACTTTTCATTCATTTGAGTTAGGGTTAATTAAAGTGATAAAAGGTTTAAAAGTTAGAAGTAAAATTCAAATTTAGAGCTTATTACTCTTATATTACACCAGGAAGTTTTGGTTTGAAATAAGTTTGGAGACTTGAGTAATTTCCGAAAAAGAGTTAAAGCTTGATTAATGTAGATTTAAATACATGAGTTATAGTTAGTGATAAGCTTCTATGATGATAGTTTACGCTGCATTAGTCAAAATGTCAAGTGCATCAGCAACTTAAGCTATTTCAGTAAGGTTTAGAATAATTACTTTTTTATAGCGGCATTTTCCTTGCATTTCGTGTTTAGTCTTCTCCTATTTCTCTCTAGGTATTATATATGCTCACATCTTTAGCATTACATAGAATCTTTTCGTTCTTATTTTTCATTTCAAGAAATAAGCTGGAATAGAAGCCAAAACATTTCTAGCTTTTTAAACATCAAGTTTCTGTAAACAGAAAATTATTTGCTTATTTTCTAGCTTATTTTCTTGTTAAAAGTTAGAAGTGTCTTTATTAAAGTTGTAGATATTAAGCTCCTTAATAAGTTTGTAGTTTTAAGTTTTTGCTGAAAACCACTTTTTCAATAAGCAAAATAAGCCTAAATCGTAGGGTCTGTTTTGTAATTGTCTAATAGTTCAAGGTTATCCGTTTCTACTATTGTGTAAAATTTCCATAGTTAGCCCGCCTACCCTTGTCTCTCCCTTTTTACACTTTCTACCCTGTAGTTCTTAGGAAATTTAAAATAGAATTTAATTTTTAGAAATTAGTTTATAAATTAGGGTTTTATTCTTAATCAATCAAATTAGGGTTCAATTAGCTTTTAAAATTTAGGGTTTTTCATACCAGTAAATTTCTGCACCTTTGTAGTTTATAAAAACCATTTTTCTATATTTTTCCAGTAAAATTTGTATTTTCTAGGAATTAAAATAGAATTTAGTTAATACCTTTTTCTTAGAAAATTCATAAGAAATAGAAAAATAGTTGAAAATTTTTAATTCTTTTTGCAATAATTTTCATTTTAAATCTAGTATTTTTGAAAAATAAAAGAAAAATTTTAGTGTTAATTTTTAGAAAAAGTTTATTTTTGTTAATTCATTAATCTTTTAGAAAAAAAATTCATAAAAAATTCAAAAATTAATAAAAAAATATTTTTCTTTTTTTTTATAAAATTGGTTTCTTTTGTCATTTAGTGTCTAGGAAAATATTATAACATTTAGTATAGGTTTTAAGTTTTTATAAATTCAGTTTTAGACCCGTTTAACCGATGTGGTTTTACCGTTTCTTTTGTTTAGCATTCATAACGACCCTCCGTTTTATTCTTTTAATTTTTTATTTTCAAATTAATTTATTTGCATTTAATTTTGATTTTTAATTTAATTTAGCATTTTTTCTGTAATTTTTAGTATTGGGTCCCCATTTTCCTATATTTGTTTACCGTAGAGTAGATTAAATTAGGTTTTATTTAATAATTTTAGTTGTTAAACTATATTCAGTGTTTCCATACATATCTACATATTCCCATCGTTCAATTTCTCATAAACAGTGATTAACCTTCAATTTTGCAGCCTCGTTGGGACTTAGACCCAGGGTATATCTCATCCGGAATACTTATTATCATGATTCTATGTGTATTTTATCCTTTTGTGGATTTGAATTTTGCATTTGGTAAGGGCATATTCGGTTAGGATCTGTATTAGGGTTGCTATATAAGTGTATGCTTAACCGCGATATCAAAAGCTTTTTTCATTTGTCCCACGATGTTAGTGGATCTATCTTAGTTCGTTTAAAAAGGAGTTTAGCTTTCATCGCACAAGGAAAAGGGAAATATCAAAAGCTTCATAGCTTCACTTGCGTCTTCACCGTTATCTGAACATGTTGCAGTATTACGAGAAATTCACGGATGTGGTCATGCGGATCGGCCCGCTAAGTACCATCGAATTTATTTTCCGAAATAATTTTTAAGTGAGTACTATTGATAACAAAGTTTTCATCGACATTGGGTTGGACAATGGCAGAATTAGGAGTCGGTGCTACAGTCTTAGCACTTTCCCACGTGGGTTGATCATCAGGATCGAGAATTATTTGTTTGGGTTCAACATCCTCTTCAGGTATATTTATGACGACAAATTCGTTAACGGAGGAATGATGAGTTGAAGATTTGAGTGATTCGATCTGAATGGATTCTTTTTGGATAATTTTAAATTTACAAGACCTTTTTATTAAATTTTTATTTAATTTATATATTAGACTTACTAATTGTTTTCCGAAAGACAGGGGATTTATACATACTTTAAGTATTTTGCAAAAAGACATTTTTATTAGTTAAGGCTAATAGGATCATATTCAAAATAAAATAAATTATTTTCATATATATATTTTTAATTTTTTAAATTTATATATTATATATATATTAATTTAATTATATAGCAATTAAGGATAAATAAATAAAATAATTTTTTTAGATAGAGTGCGGCGTACTTAGGAAAAGTGCGCCGACTTTTTTGGAAATTTTGTGTTTTTTTAAATATTATGATAAACTAGATAATTACAAATACACAAGGCATATAATCAGATAAAATATAATTCCAAATGATTATAGAACCTAAGACTAGCAGATTGGGGGGGGGGGGGTTGGTTTTGGTTTTTGAAACAAAATTCTGTTTGTGAAAAATCTGCAGAAAGTGCGGCGTACTTGGTTAAAGTGCGGCGTACTTTCTGGGTTTACTGGAAAACCGGCGCACAAATAAGATGTGTGGCGTACTTCCTGAAGAAAAATGATTTTTGGTTTCCGTTTGCCAGAAAACGGTACGGCGAGTTTGAAATTTTTTGTGAAACAAAATAGCACCTAAAACAAGCAACAAACTGATAACAACTTAAACAATTCCCCGGCAGCGGCGCCAAAAACTTTGATGTGTGTTTTCCAAGCTTTAAATTTATAATACTAGAAATACCAATTTTTACTAAAAACACAACACTCGGGAAGTATACCCGTTCGTGTATAGTATAGCTTTAGGTAAGTCCAGGTCGTTCCACGGGAATTGAAGTTTTCACAGTTTGTAATTAAGGTGCTAAGGCTAAGATGATTGTCACGTATCAAATTAACCAACTCTTGCATATATCGGATATTATAACGAAAGAAATTAGAAGGATGATTCAATCAAATTATTAAGGTATGTTTGTTTAGGCAATGATCACTTTGATAATGAAGTGTTTAGGATAGTGTTTATAAGTTTAGAAAATAGAATTATCACAAGTTATAAATCCTTCGGCCTTTAAATAACACTAGTGATTATATTAATTAATAACAACAAATCCTTTTGGCCTTTATAAGTTATTATAACCAATATATTAGATGAGTTGATAGAACACATGTATAAAAGAACCCTTTCGGCCTATGTTCTTATATAAAATATGTTTTACCAATTCAATAAACACATATCCAAATGCTCCATATCCAAGATCACATTATGCAAAAACAAACATAAGAACACTACTTCATAATCAAAGTAACAAAACACATAACATTCATCATGAATTCAGAATACTTCATATTAAAAGAGTTGTAGAAATTATACCAACGTTTACAAGATCAACGATTCGACAATTAGTTCTCCTAAACGAAAACTATAATAAAACCCAAGCTATTGATTCCAATCGACCCGAACCCTTAAGGTGCTATCACCACCCTTGAAATTCGTGATTAGATGGTGTGGGGGTGATGAGAGAATTGTTGTGGAGGTGTGTTTAAAATGTGAGAAATCCTTCTCTATTTATAGGCTGATTTCGGGTAGAAGTACGGCGCACTTAGGGAGTTAATGCACTTAGCATTTATTGGGAATTTAACCGTTTCCTTGGGATGTTTGAACGAAAGTGCGGCGCACAATATTATAAGTGCGACGGACTTGTGGATGGAGGAAAGTGCGGCGCACTTTGGGAAAAGTTCGGCGTACTTCGTCAACTCCTTGGATTTTCTCCTGGTGATTTGTATGTGAGGAGATGATTTC
>BQNB010084615.1:0-24219 GCA_026074375.1 Tanacetum coccineum | reverse complement strand
ACATTTAGCTTAGTGTCAGAAAACAACGTAAGCGACGTGTAAACAGTTTTCTCCGCCTAAAAAGAGCTTGTTGACATAGTAAAATCTCGAGTAGGATACTCGGGGAGTGGAGTATGGCGAAGAGGTGCTTCGTAGCCGAACCACTATAAAATCTTGGCGTCTTGGTTTGATTGTTCCTTTCCTTATCTCTTCATATTATTGTCATTGTTATTTAGCTTTAGTTTAGATTGTTATATTGTTTGTTCATATTGTGAATTGGTTAAACATACAACTCGAATCTAAATATTTTGAAAGCAAACTTTTAAAACGTAAACGAACTTGTAAACTATTCAACCCCCCATTCTAGTTTTCACATTAGTGTTAATCGAATTGGATGTTTGATGTTTATTTATTTGTTTTGGGTACTTTAATCAAAATGTTTGTTTATCGCTTTTCATTTGGGGTACTCTAAGTTATATTACATATGATTTTTTAAATACGCAACCGAAATATCACATTATTTTTAAAATATTGTGTAATATGATGTTTTTAAAATATTTAACAATAACAACTAAACACACACATGTGATTTAAACAAACAAAAATGATTTATCATTATTTTCGTTACTTTTCTCATTTTTCATTTTCGTTTCGTATAAAACGAACACAGGGTAAGAGATGCGAAAGAGGTGATGTAGAAAAGTGGTGGGGGGGTAACGTACACTATCGAACTTATACATACATACTTCCCCCTTTGCTTTGCTTTGCTTGCTTGTGAAATTAGAACAATTCCAACAACAACATCATCAGGTATCTTTCCACTCAAACCCTACCTACATACAATTTTACTACTTCTGATTAACACCAAACAAATGATTGATTTTATGTAATTGTGTTTGTTTTGCTAGATTACTTTCTCCTGCTTTCATTATCTAGTCATGTCAGAGGTTTTTAAAACACAAAACTATAATAATATGCCTTGGGTTATACGTGCTAGGGTGTTTTTTTGTTTTGTTTTGTGTTATGCTAACTTGCCTATAACACACACGATACCTTGCACTTTATGTCAAAGCTAATTCAACCTTACCTTTTAACCCAATATCAGAAGAAGAATTTGTTATTTCTAATCTTAGCGTTAAATTTGAACCCTTGTACTTGTTTTTAAGATTTAATCACTGATTCTGTAACTTTGGATTTCCCACGCTAATAAATATGTAACTACATAACTCATTTATTGCATTTGCTTGTCGTTTTTTCGTTTATTTCCATACATTAGTTGATACTGCCTTCTAAATTAGTTATTCATTATTTTGTGCCATTTAATAGCTATATTTACTGTTAATCCAAGTTCGTTTGCTTGTTATTTTCTTCAGGTTTTGATGCTTTGCGTTTTCTTATCCTTGTTGTTGTTGTTAGGGGGGCTAAGACTTGGTTCTTGGTCCCCCAATGCTTGATCTGCTGCTGCCACTTGTCACATGACTTGTTTTTAGTTTTTATATATAATGACCAGTAGACTTCATAATCCGTTTATTGGGTCCCCTTTCCAGCACAATCTTAACCCAACATTTACATCCAGAAGAGCCTCTTACAAATGTATTCCGCATGCCAAGAAAAACGACTGGATATCTCATGGGATTCGCTTTTCACAATCTTGTGGAGAAAATGTTGAGATTTTATGGAAGAATTTAGGATTGAGAAGTAGTTTTGTCGTCAAATCCGTAAAACAGCCTTTTACTAGAAACAAAATTCTTGTTAGGTCCTTGTCTACTGTTTGGGAGGAAGGTTTGCTTCTTTTCAGATGTTCCGTTTTTTGTGCTGTCATTTCCGGAGTCTGCCTTTTGTTATGGTATGGTCAACGAAAAGCCAAAACATTGGTGGAAACAAAACTTTTACCTTCAGTTTGCACAGCTTTAAGTGATTATATACAACGTGACATTCAATTTGGTAAAGTTAGAAGGATATCTCCTTTAAGCATTACACTCGAGTCATGCTCAATTGGGCCTCATAAGGAAGAATTCTCGTGTGCGCAAGTCCCCACTCTTAAATTGCGTTTTCACCCCTTTTCAAGTTTGAGAAGGGGAAAGATTGTAGTTGATGCTGTTTTATCTAACCCTACTTTATTAGTTGCACAAAAGAGAAATTATACGTGGTTAGGGATACCCTTTACTGATGGCATTCCGCAAAAGCATTTGTCCACTGAAGAAGGTATTGATAACCGTACAAAAATCAGGAGAATTGCTAGAGAGCAAACTGCAGTTCGAATGGGTCAGGAAAGAGACGAATTAGCACGATTGGCTGCAAAAAATGGCTATATTGTATCGGATAGAGGTTCCAATGCATTAGAAGGTGCTGATACGGTGAAGAATAATACGGGCTTATCAGCATCATCTGAGTTTGTTTTTTCTATGGATGAGAAACTTCGTTGGCAGGATCACCATTGCATGGATGCTGGTGTAGAGTATGATATGAAACATGCTGATTTAGAGAAATCATTTGGTGTAAATATACCTATTGCAGGGGTGAAGTTTTGGTCGCGAATCATACCTGGACCATTAAAGCGTAAGAGAAGGAAGGTGAATGGGAAAGATATGTTTGCTGCTGGTATTGAAGCCAAAAAACGACTTTTGGAGCAGAGTGCGTCAGCTGCACATGCTTACTTCCTGAATCCTAGCCTGGTTGATCTAAAGGACGAGAATCGGATCAGGGAACTAGATACTAAAGTTAATTCTCAAGATCATAAATTAGACGATGCTGATCCTTATTTGGTTCACCCGAAAGTATCAGAATTTGAGAAGTATGAAGAATATAGCAAGAGCAAATCCCTTCTCGAAGGTAACTGCTAAACTGCAATGGTTAAGACCACTTCTTATTATGTTGACTAGATATGGCAATTTGAACTCATCTAAAAGAAAATGAATTCATTTGGGTTGTGTCCGTTTGATAGCGGGTCAAATGATAAAATATAGTTCAAAAATAGCTAAAAAGATGAATCAATTGGGTCGAATGGGCTAAATGTGTCAAATGAAGTCTGAGGTGTATTCAAATACTTGCAACGTTCAAAATCATTCTACTTTTATTAATACAGTTATCATATTCTAAAACGTTTTTGAGTCTCCATCAATTTTACGATAAGTAGATAAAGTTGTGTGGTGGGTCATCCAACCTGATTTGTCCCGTTTTTGCTCGCACATAAAAGTTATACCTGTTTTGACACCAAACTATGTCTATGAATATATCAAATAGATATGCGAGTAAAGTAAGGTACTTCTGTGATGTTGTAATGTATTGGGAAATAGAAAATTATATAATGACATAACAATGAATGAACATACGGTGTTTGATAATGTAGATGATGGCATGGATGCTAAATGTCAGCTGATCCCTTCGTCTCAAAACAAGGGCATGGGAGATCTGTGGTCATACTTAATCGTTGGTCCCATCCAAAAGATTAAGTCACAGGTTGTCCCGAAAGTTGAAGGTATTGTTGGTGAACTTGTTGAAGGGGCTAATGTGGAAAAAGAGGGAGAAATAGAGAAAATGGCTCCTGTTACTCTCGATTCTGTTCATTTCAAAGGTGCAACATTGCTGTTACTTGCATATGGTGACAATGAGCCCAGGTGAGCCTTACTTCTGTGGGTAACTTCGTTTCAATGTATTCATCAGGTTATAGTTGCTACAGAATCAACCAAACGACACCTCGTGATTGTCACTGATTTATAGAAAAAAAAATTCACCAAAAGCCTGTAGGCATGAATGAGATATTCTACTTAGGTTTTTCAGAATTTAAGAACGTAACATACATAATCTCTTAAGATTGTGTCATTTACAGGGAAATGGAGAATGCGAGTGGACATGTGAAGTTCCAAAACAATTACAATCGTGTGCATGTACAGCTGAGTGGTAATTGTAAGATGTGGAGATCTGATGTAACTTCTGAAGATGGTGGTTGGTTATCTACAGATGTTTTTGTGGATACAGTGGAGCAAAAGTGGCATGCCAATCTCAAAGTTGTAAATCTGTTTGCTCCGGTATGGTATATTGGTACAGGAATTACTTATCAGTTTGCGTTATGCTTTATCTCTATGGGTCAAATGGGTAAATTATATAAGCTAGCTGTGATTGAAATGGTCCCGAATTATTTTGAATGCATCATAGTTATTCAAGCACTTCCATTATTTATTAAAATAACCAATTTTCCTAATCCTATTTGAATCGCTAACTTTATACAAAGACAAAGTGTTTCTCCTCAATCCAACCATCTTGACCGCCCAGCTTGCCACAACTATAGCATATTACTGTCTTTGGTGAGGATAATAAATGAATGTTTTCAATCCAAGCAAATCATAAGGTCTCTTTGTCTGCTTCTGCAGCTCTTTGAGAGGATCCTAGAAATTCCTATTGCATGGTATGAAGGAAGAGCTAGCGGTGAGGTAATTCTCTTAACACTCTATTTTAAAAGTTTATTGAAATCACCTTTTATAGTTGTTTTGTAATTTGTAATTTGTTTTATTTGGGTTATTATTCTTGATGGAATGATAAGAGGTTTGTATTGAGGTTTCAGGTTCACATATGCATGTCAGAAGGAGAAAGTTTCCCCAATCTTCATGGGCAGCTTGATGTGACGGGGTTGACTTTTCAAATTTCTGATGCGCCATCTTCACTCTCTGTATGTGCCAACTTCGTTTCTCTACGAATCATATCATTCCTTGTATTTGACAAATGGCCTCTTTTGTAGGATATATCAGCAAGCTTATGTTTTCGAGCTCAACGTATATTTTTACACAATGCTAGTGGCTGGTTTGGCGAGGTTCCTTTAGAAGCTTCTGGAGATTTTGGAATTGAACCAGAGGAAGGAGAATTTCACCTTATGTGTCAGGTTATTTTCGCTCTCAATTGAACGCTTGGTATTTGTTGTTTGAATGATTATTAATATCTGAGAGAAACAACAGAGGTTGAAGGCACAGCTACTCATGCATCGTATGATACAACAGTTTTGCTTTTCTTGAATGGCTTTTGTTTATTTGATACATTTTTCTTATGTTAATCTATCTCTCCAGGTTCCTTCAGTGGAAGTAAATGCTCTGATGAAAAGTTTCAAAATGAAGCCTCTGTTATTTCCGGTATGCGCTTCTCTTTGCTTCCTAATGTTTGATTAACTAGTTAAGCTAGAAAGGCAGTTTGGTTATGAATAGAATTTAAAAAGTTTGTTAAACTAGAGAAGAAAAAGCAAGGTTAAAGATAATTTTATTTTTGGAATCCAAGTCCCAATTTTCAACTCAACAATACAGAATCTTACAACCTCGAGTGGTAATTGCATCTCACTACCTGCATAAGAATATTTAACGTAAAAGAATTGAAGAGATCATTAGTAATAAGTTGGGTTCCACCTCTGCTAAAAGAGACCATTAAGCAGTTTTGGCTGTTTGGTTATGCCTTAAGTCTTTAGCTATGGAGAAAGATATGATGTGCTTTTAAAGTTATCTGTGGGTGCAGGTGGCAGGTTCTGTGACAGCTGTGTTCAATTGTCAAGGCCCTTTGGATGCTCCTGTATTTGTAGGAAGTGGCTTGGTTTCAAGAAAAATGTCCAGTTCAGTTGCTGATGTTCCCGCATCAACTGCTTATGAGGCAATCATGAAGAATAAAGAGGCTGGCGCAGTGGCAGCATTTGACAGGGTTCCGTTCTCTTATGTATCCGCCAATTTTACTTTCAATACTGATAATTGCGTAAGTTGCTCTGATACTCTTTGTCCCATATATAATTAGCGGTGATTGAATTAGTTCCTCCTTAATTGTGACACCTTTAGAGAAACATAATGTATGGCAGGTTGCAGATCTTTATGGAATCAGAGCAAGTCTTGTTGATGGTGGTGAGATACGCGGGGCAGGAAATGCATGGATTTGTCCGGAGGTACAGATATGTTTATGTTTGAGATTTATACTTGAATAAAAATATGAATCACACTAGCTCTCTTTGCTTATCTATCTAACAGACTATCTTCAATTACTGAATTTAGTAATATCTATAGGTGGTAATGTCTGACTCATTTACATATGAATGGGTTGATAGGATTATATTTTTTCTCTAACGGGTAAACAAACAAAATTATTAACTAACTGAAAAGGCGTTGAACGAGTCACACAAGCCAAAAGTTGCTTGGAGTGTACTCTTTTGTGCATAAAGCCTCCTACTCCGTAAATCTTTTTATTAACACAATAAGCTATTAACGAAATACTGTTCTTTTTCTAATTCCATTGTTTTAGAGCCATACGGATGTTTTCCTTTTTAAGTTTGTTACCCAACCCACAAATTTTGCTACCTCCAGCGATGTCCCTCGCATGTTCCATTTTGAAAACATTCAAGAACAAGGATCAGTCATCCTATGGAGACATTTTCTCTGTGTACTCTTGCTCAGGTCTTGTATCTTCTGGGACCTCTTTTGCGGAAGTTCTTGTAGTTTATCCATTTCCTTTCTCTTTGTGTTAGCTTTTGTCTTTAAGAGGTAGAAACTTTGTATATATCTTGTTCAACATCTCTATTTTTGAGTTATTTTCCAGTTTACATATTTATTCGAGTATATGAAACTGTAGCATAGACAACCATGACGTGGAATTGATTAGTTTTATGTCACTATCCAGTTGATATACTTGTATTAAATAAACATTTACTAGAACTGTTAAGGAAGAAGGGCCATGTTGCATTCAAGCTTGCATCACAGATATAACATTGTACCATGTACTATAGAAAAACACACTGTTTAAGATGTTTGTAGCTATTTATGGAAAGGAAGACAATTGGGTGTGCAGTTTATATGACCCTTTTTGTAGTAATAGGACACATATAAAGATATTTCATTTGCCAAAAACGTTTTAGTGGCTCCTCAGTCTGATCTTGTCTCTTCTTGTTTTCTTATTCTTATAGGGTGAGGAAGATGATACAGCAATGGATGTGAATTTTTCGGGTAGTCTATGCTTTGATAAAATAATGAATCAATATGTTCCTGGTTACAATCATCTTGTACCCTTTAAATTAGGGGATTTAAATGGAGAAACGAAACTCTCTGGCTCATTGCTCAAACCGTAAGGCTTCCCGCTCATCTGATTCTGTATAAGATTATTGTTAGAGTGGCCAATATTAATCCATTTACCTATAAATAGAAAGCTTATTTTTAGTTTCCTTTACCTTACATATGATGCTTAGTGCACTTAAGATTTATGAAAGCCTTTTATTTGTTATAATGTAGGAGATTTGATATCAAGTGGACCGCACCAAAAGCTGAAGGATCATTTGGAGATGCTCGAGGAGATATCATCATATCTCACGAATTCATCACCATTAGTTCTTCATCCGTTGCTTTTGAATTGTTCACGAAAGTTCAAACTTCATATCCTCATGAAAATTGGTTAGATAGGAAGGAGTTGGATGCAAGACCTGCAGCGCCAGTAGTTATTGAAGGAGTAGAATTGGATTTACGTATGCGTGGTTTTGAGTTTTTCAACTTGGTATCCTCTTATGCATTTGATTCTCTACGTCCGATCCATCTAAAAGCAACTGGCAGAATCAAGTTCCAAGGAAAAGTTGTTACGCCTCTTAGCATTAGCATTGCAGATGAACTACATAGCAATAAAGATACTGAGGTTTCAAAGATTCTTGCTGGTGATGTTTCAATTATGGGGCTTAAACTGAATCAGTTGATGCTAGCACCTCAGTTAGCTGGTGTTCTTAACATCTCCCGTGGATGTATTAAGGTCCGTCTTTACTTTTAAGTTGTGCTTAGCATGTGCTAGCTGTGGTAGAATGAGCGGGACCAGGAAGTCTAGTGTTATTTTATGGTTGAAAGTGGTTGGATTTCAACACTTTTTTTCCAAAACTATTATGATAAAAAAAATAGTTAGTGTCTCAAATATGATTATATTATATATGTTATCTCAATTATAATTTCAGGTCTTAAATAAAATGATTTAGGAGGTTGCATATATTAAAAGTACACTTTGGACGACTCGTTTGACCCTGTTTTTGGATAAGTTCAAATTGTAATTCAACTTAAGCCTATTGCATAAGGGCTGCCACTTTTAGCTGGTAGCATGATGTCAGATGAGAAGCATCCGTTTGTTGCTTTAATGTTATGAATGATGCACTCATTCATGAACTCTCAACTGAATATGATCTAGATTCTGATAGCATACTTGTAAATTGAGTATCTTTCTCCACAAAGCGCCATTGAAATATCCAGCTATAACTTCTTTTTTTGCCATAAACATTTCTAGAGTTGTCAAACGCGCCATTGAAATATCCACAAAAAGTAGGCATTTTGTGATTGGATTTGACCATAAATTGCAGGATGCTGAAAACTTTTTACTTTGTTGGTCCAAAGTTTTGGTCTTTCTTGTATGATCTGCATAGTTAATTCTGTTTCCAGTTAAACTCATTTCTAAAATTTTGTTACTAATTCATGGTGCAGTTGGATGCAACTGGTAGACCAGATGAAAGTCTTGCAGTTGAAATAATCGGGCCATTGGAATCTATTGCCGAGGACAACATAATTGGGACCATGTTATCATTTTCTCTTCAGAAGGGGCAGTTAAGGGCCAATGTTCGTTATAAGCCTTTTCACTCTGCCAATCTAGAGGTACTTGCTCTGCACCAAAAATGGTATACAAAGCATCTCCAAAGTTTGATAGTATCATTAGTCTTTTGTTCAAGTCAGAACTTGCAATAAAAGATAACAAAAAAAAGACGTCTATACATGAATCTCCAAAATGACTGGAAACATGAAAGTATACTAATTTTTAAAGCTTGCCTCAGTTAGTTTAAGATACATTTTTTTTGTATAGTAATGTCTAAATTTTGTCTAACTAAACCATTCTGATATATAAGGTTCGGCATTTACCACTTGATGAACTGGAGTTGGCTTCACTCAGAGGAACATTACAAAGGGTAAGTTAGCATTTGAAGTTTATTTCTTATTTTGCAATATTTTCCCTTGCTGCAACTGAAACAAGCGGCCTTTTGCTGTTTTTAACCATCATGTTCATTCTCTTATTGTGTATGTGGTGAAATATAACACTCAGTCCACGATAACCTATTTGTCAGGAATGTTTTGATCATTTTCAGAATATTTTACCTTATTTGGGTTAAAATCAAAGGGAATTTGCTAAGGGTTTCAGTAAATTGGTTGCATGTTATCACAACAAGAAACATGCTGAAGCTCCACAGAAACTTGTAGAAAGACTGTTCTACATATCTAGCATTTTTTAAATTTTGAAGTGCTTTATCTCTTCTTTATCTTAAAGTTGTGAAATTTGCAGGCAGAACTCCAACTTAATTTTCAGAAAAGAAGAGGTCATGGAATCTTATCGTTATTGCATCCAAAATTCAGCGGTGTGTTAGGCGAAGCTCTAGACTTGGCTGCTAGATGGAGCGGCGATGTTGTTAGTACTAAAACCTAATAATGTCTTTCACACATCTCCAGTTTTAGCCTATTTTTGTATCTTACTATCTTACACAACAGATCTTAAAAAATACAAAAGAAAGTATCAATCTTTTATGGTTCGGCTTCTTTTTCTTAAGTTATTAAGTTGTCTTTATGGGTGGCTAATTTGACCAGTTTACTTTGGAATTGGTTAACTGGGGTCATGTTCTTATCTCTATCAGGTCAAAGGGCTAAAGCACACAATGTATTGTTAATGCATAAAAGGTCTTCTATGATTCTATCCAAACTCTGAGATTATGCTAAATCATTTTAGTTATGTGCAATCATAATTGACACATCTATTATTTACAACAAAAACTATAAATTTAAGACAGGCCTGTCACTCAACCTGCTGACTTGCCGATTTACCACCTCTACTTCTTTGTCATAGTTGCATGATTGAATTCTATTGACATGTGCAGATCACAGTTGAAAAGGCTGTTTTGGAGCAAAGCAATAGCCAATATGAGCTTCAAGGTGAATATGTGTTACCTGGCTCACGAGATCACAACCGTATGGGAAAAGAAGATGGGAATTTATTAAGAAGAGCGATGGCTGGTCATCTAGGGAGTGTGATATCTTCTATGGGTCGATGGAGAATGAGGCTGGAGGTTCCTCGTGCTGAAATTGCTGAGATGCTTCCACTTGCAAGGCTTGTTTCCCGAAGTACCGATCCAGCTCTTCAGTTTAGATCAAAGGTTGTGCTTTTATTCTATATGTTTTAATGAGGTTTAGTGATCACTTAATATGACACGGTGGCTATTAAAGGTGGCGGTTTTTATTCATTTACTCAATAGGTCCATTTAGGTTATTTTAATGGGTCAAATATAGTAAAAATTAGCAAAAAACGGAAATAGTTAAATGGCTGTAACAATTTAAAGACTGAGGTGTATTTTGATTTGAGATTATCGTTTTAGTAGTATAGCTTCTTGATCATAATCAATGTATTAATTATTTTTCACGAGAAACGTAATACTGTAGTCGGTTTCCATGTCGACCCAACACAGCGGATTGTGATCATTTACCCAACTAGCCCTCGTCGTCATCTCTTGTGGCAATGGTATCTTTCTAGAATTAAATTGATGTTTTAGAGTAATGCGGTTAATGTATGTGACAACTGACATGCTTTTTTTAACATGTTCGGCTCTGCTAGGTATTCTATGTATATTTACATATTCCGCATATGAATGAGGGTAGCTCTAGATGCTGTATATGCATATATATATATCTATCTTGCTATGACAGGTTCCATGATTATTTTTTTAATGCATTGTTGTCTACAAAATTTGTAGGATCTCTTTATACAAAGCATACAGTCGGTAGGGATTGATGCCGAGAGTCTTCAGAAGCTACTCGAGGTAATTATTTGCAACCAGAATAAATCAGTTTACTTCAACAAATTCCTATTTGACCTCCTCTTTTTCTAAAAATTAAGTTAGAGGAACTGTGTGTTATAATAAGTCACCCATTTCCAGATCTTGACTACTTGAACTTTCACTTACAAAAATGAGTACATGGAATATGTTTTTTGCATTATTATCAACTTATTGTGTATGCTACAAATGCTGTGTTTAGTCATTCCTGAATACTTTATACACTTGTAGGAAATTCGTGGGCATTCTACTCCATCAGATGAAATTGTTCTGGAAGAAGTAAGCCTTCCAGGTTTATCTGAGCTTAAAGGTCGCTGGCGTGGATCTTTAGATGCCAGTGGCGGAGGCAATGGCGACACAATGGTAAATTTTCGAACCAGACCTCCTGAGTACATTGTCCAATATAATCCTTTGTTATGTTACAAGAAGGAAAATTTGTAAAATCTCCTATCCTACTGGTCAATACTTACATATAGAAGTGGCAAAATGCGTTGGTCAGGTGGGTTAGGCAACAGCTAGTATCGGGTAAATGTTTTGCCTGGTCGTGCTCACCTAAAACAATTTTTGTCCAACGTTTGTATATAGTTTTTTTTACCAAAAAAAGTGTTAATTATGCTTACAAGCATTGTGTTAGTTCAATAAAAAATTTAGTTTCAATGGTCTGGTATGATTTAGAAGGTTTTATGTATGATTAAGGGCACTTTTGTTACCTTTGACCCAGTTGACCTATATCTGAGCTATTTTTTTTCTTTCTAATATTACTTGTTTACCCATCAGAAATAAGACATAACCCGAATCAATTGCTATCACCAAATATTAATATCTGGGATTTTGATCTGGGAGATCTTTCTACCTTATTTTAATTTGTCACATTAAACTTCTCAACTGTAGTCCGTACTTATGTCTCTCCTTTTATTTTACCAGGCAGACTTTGATTTTCAAGGGGAGGAATGGGAATGGGGAACTTATAAAACTCAGCGTGTCTTAGCAGCTGGTGCATACAGCAACGATGATGGGTTACGCCTCGAGAAAATGTTCATTCAGAGGGATAGTGCAACAATCCATGCTGATGGAACCTTATTGGGCCCTAAAACCAACTTGCATTTTGCGGTTCTGAATTTTCCGGTTAGTGTAGTTCCTACTCTTATGCAGGTTCTAGAATCTTCTGCCAATGAAGCTGTTCATTCACTAAGGCAACTTTTAGCACCAATTAAAGGTATACTTCACATGGAAGGAGATTTAAGAGGGAGTCTTGCCAAACCTGAATGTGATGTGCAAGTAAGACTCCTTGATGGTGCCATTGGAGGCATTGATCTTGGGCGGGCTGAAATTGTTGCCTCTTTGACATCAACTAGCCGTTTTCTGTTTAATGCAAAGTTTGAACCGATTATACAGAATGGTCATGTACACATTCAGGGAAGTGTTCCTTTGAATTTAGTCCCAAATAACTATCTAGATGAAGAAAATCTGGAAAAAGATAAAAAAGAAGCAAGTTGGGCTCCGGGTTGGGCTAAAGGGAAAAATGGATCAACCAATGAAAGCAATGACAAGAAAGCATCTCGGAATGAAGAGGGTTGGGATACTCAGTTGGCAGAGAGCCTTAAAGGTTTGCATTGGAATGTGTTGGATGCAGGTGAAGTTAGGGTTGATGCTGATGTCAAAGATGGTGGCATGATGTTGCTAACTGCATTGTCTCCTTATGCTAACTGGCTCAATGGAAGTGCTGAAGTTATGCTTCAGGTTAGTTACATCTTTCACTTCTATAGGTTGACTATGAAGCTGGCAAGTTTCATACCTATACTTATGAATGAGTTGCCTTAGGTCATGTATAAATAACAGGTCAAATAAGAAACCTAAATACAAGTCAGGTAACAGGAAATGGTTCGAAAATCATCCAAAGTGTATTTTAATCTATGAAACCTCCTAATTCATTAGAAAATAATATCCTTATCAAAACAATGTGATTATTTGTTATCATATCTGACAGTAATTTTTTATATGTTTGCCATAATATGAACCGTTCTGACCAGTTACTGAACCTGCCCATTTTTCTACCTCAAGGTAACCTTAAAGTTCAAGTCACTGGCCATTTGCCATTTTTAGAGCCTGCTGTGACTATTGCCAGTTTTACAGAGTGTTGATATCCATTATTAACAATTTCTAAAGAAACAATGTCTTGAAATTCTGCGCATAGGAAAATACAAAAAACAATCTACCATGAAAAATAAGGAATCTGAAACAAATTGCTTGTGACTTGATAGACTTATAGGCTTATAGTTGACAAATTGACAATTCAGTAGACTACATTTGTATTCTTTGTACATAATCCCTTCATATATGACTTGGGGGTGTTTCTTTTTTGCTTAATGGTCCTGAATGAAAAAATTCCTTAACTCAATCAGTGAAAGTAGTGTTTAATTTTTGCTTAATACAAAAAGGAATCCTGATTGTAAAAGGGGGCTAAATATAAACTTGTTTCCATCCAGGATCCTCTATCACATATATACCCTTATCTCTTTCTTCTTTTTTTTTGAACGGCAAATGATATATTAATAAGAAAAACTAGCAAGAAGCTAGAAATACAAAGTTACAAGATAAAGCGACACGAAAGCAATTAACCTAAACACCTAACACCTGAAAACCAAATTCTCAAATTCGATCCCTAAGACAACCTTAAGACACCTAAGGAAACACCACCCCGAATAAAAACATAATTACTCCTTAAACGTGAAAAGAACCAAAAGAAAACCTCTTAAAAGTCTTGCGAACCACCGATATCTTCATCAAAAATTGAATCGTCCTCATATGAATCCGAGTCCTCGATAAATTTATTAAACACAACGCGAGAATACCATTTGAGATAAACGCGAGAATGGTTGTGCTTCATAAATTTTCTTTGAACATGATTCAAAATAAAGGATTTATTTCTTTTCTTCTATTTTCTCTCTTCTCTTCCAAATAACCCACTTGTTTTTCTCCTTCTCCACACCCACCTCCCATGACAACCAACATAAACCCACTGCCATGTCCACTTCGATCCGCCGTGCTACTCCCCCGTCTCAACCACTCAGTCGTCGTCACTGCACATCTGATCCATCCATAGATTTTCTTCACGCCGACTTCATCTTTGTATAATTGTATCTGTATAAATCTATATAAAGTTTTGGGGGTTTTTTCTCTGCGAAAATAATTGTTTTTGATCGTCTTAAAAAACAAATCAATTGATATGAATGGATCTGCTATTAGTGTTGTTTATCTTATGTTTTTGGAAGTTTGTGGTGATGGAAGTTTTAATATTTTTTTGTCGATCTTTGACTATAAATTGTTACATAAGATTATGCATTTGGTTGAATTGATTTGATTATAAGATATTATTATATAGTTGGAATTTAGGATGTTTTTTTATGTTTTCACTATTAGATACAAAAATTTCCATGTATTTGTTCTTTTAAAATGGGACTTTTGAAATTCAATTGTAACGTATTTTGATTTTGTAAGTTCAAATTGTTATTGATGTTGGCTTATAAGTATAAACCAGAAGATGCATATTGATTGTGAAAACAAGGGTAAATCGGACATTTTTGTATTTTAAGATGGTTATTCAGGATCAAAAAGAAACATGTTATGTTGAAGCAATTCTTACTCCAAACAACATCATTAATCTAAACAGGAATAATTTCCAAACAGGAAAAAAAAGAAACACCCTTAGTCTTATTTTATGCAACTTTAATTAGCATCTGTATTTGTGTGGATAAATAGGTGAGAGGTACTGTTGAACAACCAATGCTGGATGGATCAGCATCTTTTCACAGGGCAACGATATCTTCACCTATACTTAGGAAACCACTTACAAATTTTGGGGGCATAATTATCCTGGATTCTAATAGATTATGCATCAGATCTTTGGAAAGTAGGGTAAGCAGAAAAGGGAAGCTATCAGTGAAAGGTAATCTGCCCCTGAGGACAACGGAAGCATCACTTGCTGATAAAATTGACTTGAAATGTGAAGTCTTGGAAGTACGAGCAAAAAATATGTTAAGGTGTTTATCACTTCTTTTTTTATTCCCGTAATTCAACTCTCCCACCGATTTTTTTGCTTAAAGAGTTCAAAAACACATTTCCATTGCTTAACTGACGTGCTTTTTGAAATGACAGTGGTCAGGTCGATAGTCAGCTACAGATAACGGGATCTATACTGCAACCCAACATTTCTGGAAACATCAAATTGAGCCACGGAGAAGCTTATCTACCTCATGAAAAAGGTGGCGGAACTGCTGCTATAAACCAAGAAGCATCAGATAATTCAAGCATGCCAAGCGGTGGATACAATCAAGTTGTTGCCTCAAAATATGTTTCACGTATCTTAAATTTGAAACCCACAACTTCAAATACATCATTTCAGCAACCTTCAGGTCTGTGGTTTTATATATTGCTGTAACATCTAGCTTTCTTATTGTTATAGAATATAAAAAACTACCTACAAATGGCACACAACCTTTTATTAGACGCAAAAAACCATGGGCTGGATTGGCTGACACATGAGATGATAGTCGGGCTAACAATATTACTCAGTTGAAAACCTATTAATCATCTTACCTTGAGATATTTATCAATCTTGATCCTTCATTGTTGGTCAGGTAAAGAGGCTGAAGAAGTAAAAAAGGGAATGGGGCAAGTAAATAGTAAACCGAGATTAGATATCCGGCTGACTGACTTGAAACTGGTTCTTGGTCCAGAATTGAGGATAGTTTATCCTTTAATTCTCAACTTTGCTATCAGTGGCGAGCTTGAGTTGAATGGTATTGCTCACCCGAAGTTATTAAAACCCAAAGGTGTTTTAATGTTCGAGAATGGTGATGTCACCCTTGTTGCAACACAGGTTGGACCCCAATCTTCATCTTCATTTTTACTCTGTTTCAAATTAGTTTCTTCTAGGTGCCAGATTTAACCAATTTGTATACGACGAGTCAATTTGGGTTATGCTTTACCTTAAGATAGGTCATACAGGAAAAAAAAGTTGGTGTAAAAGGAAATGGGTAAAAGGGCGTGCAAATTTTTTTCTTGATGTGTAAAACCTCTTAAGTCATATGTATTTTCATTTTCTTCATTTATTGTTATCATACTTAACATACTTGCTATTTGTCAATAGTTTTAAGTATTTTTGTACAAAAGGTGTTTCAAGTCAATTCAACCTGACGTATTGTGTTCCAGTAGTAAAAATGCACGTATGGACCTGTACCCAACCACTGATTTTGCATCCTCTAGATTTTTGCTCTTCCTTGGGGTGAATGCTTCTTTATATATAATAAATCTTTAACTTATATGATTTAGGTGAGGCTGAAGCGAGATCATTTAAATACAGCAAAATTTGAGGCTGATAATGGATTAGATCCAATGCTGGACTTGGCTCTGGTTGGTTCAGAGTGGCAATTCAGGATTCAAAGTCGAGCAACTAAATGGCAGGACAATTTGGTTGTCACGTCCACACGTTCTGTGGAACAAGACGTTCTCTCACCATCTGAGGTAATATTTTCAATTCAATTGCAATTCTGTTTATCAATGAACGACTAGTTTTGTGGCATTTGTTCCTGTTGTGGTGAAATATATATTTTTACTAGAGCAACCATTAGAAGCTGATCAGTACCCGATACTGCACATTGCTAGATCTACTATCCTTGCATAGTTTAGGGACAGATAAGAGGTAACCACAGGCATGGTGCAAACTAAAACAAGACCATTGAATTATGCCAGCAAGTTAACTGATATCTGCTATAAAAAGTAGAAATGAATAAATAAAGCGGTAAACCTGGATTGGCCAGATTTTTTCATTTTATTACTTCTGGTTTCGAGTGAAAAAGTTACATGGAATTGCTTAGTATTAAGTAATTAAAATGAACTAAAGAAGCGAGTCTTGTAACTTTTAACTTATTTTTTAAGACATTCGACACCCTTTTCAGTTATTTGGTTAATATCCTTCATTTTCATTGCAAATCTCTTAGGACATGTGTGGTATAGAGAATTGAAAGCAAATAAATAGAAATGTTTGAATTTCCCATTATTTTGTAGTGGAGATAAATGGGAGGACGGAGAGTTCATATTCTCTGAGTTTGTTTCTTACTCCTTTTTAAAGTTTGGTAAACCTGAAGTCTAACTTGCTTATGGTACAAAGCTTATTCTCTTCTCTTTGTTTCTTATTGGAAAGGCTGCTAGAGTGTTTGAAAGTCAGTTGGCGGAGTCAATCTTAGAAGGGGATGGTCAACTTGCATTTAAAAAGCTTGCAACTGCAACACTTGAGACATTGATGCCAAGAATAGAAGGGAAGGGTGAATTTGGACATGCTAGATGGAGGCTTGTTTATGCACCGCAGATCCCTAGTTTGCTTTCTGTAGACCCAACCGTAGATCCCCTTAAATCGTTAGCCAGCAACATTTCATTTGGTACAGAGGTAGAAGTCCAGTTGGGGAAACGCCTTCAGGTTACTACATACATCTCCTTGCTTATAAATTTTGTTCAAGAGTCTTAGATATTATATTGATAAAAAATTGAAAATTTCTACCTTTGGTATTTGCAAGGCATCTGTGGTGAGGCAGATGAAGGATTCAGAGATGGCAATGCAATGGACATTGATCTATCAGCTTACAAGCAGATTACGCGTACTTCTGCAGTCAGCTCCATCCAAGCGGATGCTTTTTGAATACTCCACTACATCACAAGACTGACGTGTAGGCTTCTTTTAGTTACATGTATATGTAAAAAGATGTAGCTTTTTTTTTTTACTTTCATTCTTTCACTAGGTTTCGTCTCTCCCATACACGACAGAGAGAGATGAAGTGGGGAATCGTGTACATATGCCACTATTCTTTTGCTCAGAATGCTTGAGCTTGTGCATAAGATGCAACTTTTGTTTACAATTGTTCTCTTAAGTAAATGGTTAAAATGTACTTGGCAAAACATAAAAACATGAAGTTTTTAAACGTATAATGATGGTAAAACATTAAAGATTGATTTGGGTTCCCATCCCTAATCCCTTGTAAGGTCATGATCCTATAATTAGCCGGGAAAATAATGCAATTTGTAAAAAGTTTAAATGGTCTCACACTCTCACGAGCATTTTTCTGAACAATTTGCAAACAGTCGAACTGATCAACACATTTTTTTAAGAACAATATTATTGGTCTTTTTAGTTAAACTATGTGATACAAAAAAAAATGTAAGAAAGTTGGTGCAATATTGATTAACAACTAATCAACAAGGATTGTGATTCTCTAAACTTAATATGAAATGTTCTCTCACAAACACAAGTATTCGTTATAATTTTTTTAGTTCATAGCAAAGGTTTAACATGTTTAATATAACACTTCACATTTTTTTCATCAATAATACACACGATAATGATGATTACCCGCACGTTATGGTGGGATTTGAAACATATATCTTTGGCGAACATATGAACTTGGATTTACATAATCCACTTCGTTACATAGTTTTTTTTCATATAGATAGACTAGGTATAGAGTAGATTGACTAGGTATGTTTTTTGGCCGTTCTACGAACGTTCCATGTGTGATTCACATTTAATTGTTCAAGGCGAATACCTAGGACACACACTAGTGCTAAGCTGGTAGACTAGAAAGTGTACAGATGTATAAATGTTAGGTCGTACACAACACAACCCAATAAATTTATGGTCAATATTAAATTCAAACCGGTCACATGGATGTATTTAACCATAGTCTTGCCTTGTTCATATATAAAGCTAATAAATAAGACCAAAATATTTAAGAAAATAATGACCTCTTCATATACAATGAAAATTGAAAAAGAGAGGCGCAAAGACAATCGAATAATAAGGATCGTACTATCGATTTTGGATATAATTTTTTTTCTCTATTCACTCTATGCATAAAGATAAATATTTTCATCATATGACTATGCGAATATCTTATCACTGCTAAATGCTCACTCTATAATAAGATTTACTTCATAAAAAAGTTAGTCAAACAATTTTATTATTAGTCAAGTAAAATTACTATCTGAGACTCACTTCTCTCAATAACTTCACACCAAATATTTTCATCATATCTTAATCCATTCTTTTCTTTTACCAGTACATAAAGCACACATCCCTTACTCTATCAACTTGTTGTCATATCATACTCATCTATCATCGCCTTATTCCACATTTATTACTTTCATTTCATCTTCAACAATTATTTCATCTTTTAAAATTTCGTATAATGTGCATAGATCAACCAGGAGCGGAGCTAGTAGGGTGACTAGTCGGTGTTGAGCCACCTCTAATAAACTCACTTAATTCATTAGTTATTTACATTGAAAGCCGATTTTCAGTGTCGGGTGTAGAAGAAGGTTCTGCTATTGTGGCTGAGGTTTCTGTTCCGGTTATGGGCGATGGTGGTGCCGAATCTGTTCCTGAGATTCTAAAGGACCGTTTGGTGTTTTTGTTGGGTCGAGAAATTGTTGAAGATATCAGGAAGGTTGGGGAGTATAGGAGAATGTCGCATGAGTTGAAACAGAGTGTCAGAACGTATGGTGTGTTTATTGCTGAGCTAAAGGTGTTAGGAGATTGTGGAGATGGTAATGAGAGTGTTGGGTTGTTGGAGCATTTGCAATTGGAATGTATCGAGAAGGGTGTTCGTTTGCGCTTGATGATGAAGGAAACCTAGTTAAAGATAAGTGAGAAAAGTAGTTTTATTGTGAAGCTCAGGGGGGATATAATGGTCTAGGTTGCTGTAGGTGTTGGTTGGTGGTTTTTGGGGTATCAATGTCTATGTTGTTAGGACTGTTGTGTATGTATCAGTCGTATGTATGGTAGTCTAATGTGGATTAGTTGGTGTGTAGGTTTGTCTAGTTATATGCTTGTTAATGGTAGTGTATGGTAGGATGCGTATGTACTTTTGTATGAAGGAAAATGTTATGAATGAAAAGTATGCAGTTATAATAAGTGTTTGTTGTATGTGCCATGTTTAGAAGTTATGTGATGAATGTATGTGTTAATTGAGTTTGATTCATTATGTTTTTGGTTTCATGAGACCTTTGTAACAAAGCCATAACATATTTGTTTTACTGCTTGAGCTGGTGATAGTTTTTATATGTTTGCTTAATTAGTTAGTGACTGCTAAACCAATTGAAGATAGTTTTTCTCCCCTCTATACCTATTGTTGTTGTTATTGTATTTTGAAAATATGATAGTGGATTAGAATTTCATGTGTTCTCTCCCCTCTCCCCTCTGTACCTATTGTTGTTGTTATTGTGTTTTGAAAATATGATAGTGGGTTAGAATTTCATATGCGTGGTATTGATAATGTGTGAGAGTGGCAAAAGGATCATGAAGTTGTAAAAAGACTGTGGTGTTCTCTGTTTTGGATATAAAGTAGGTTTGCATTTGGTGATGATTCTAATTTATGGAAGATAAGACAAATGTGTAATGGTGAAACCAGATATTCTGTCTAGAGTGGCATGCGGGTTCTTTTTGGGAGGTGTATCATGAGGAGAGGTTGGGGCTGATTGGAGATGCTAGTTTGCCTATTTAAAGGTTGTTAATATGTCTGTTTTGTACTCACAGTAAGTACGCCACATTTGATGGCAGAATTACCTAGGTGTGATGAGTTACGTTAGGCAGTTTGTACATCGGAGTGGGAGGACATGTTCATCCTTTATTGTCGTCGAGCTGTTGTTGAAGACCAGAGGTTGGCGTGGGAGATTAATAGGTTGTGTGTTGGTCTGACTGCTCGTATTAAGGAGAGAGGGTATTTCATTGATGAGCTGAATGTTTTGGTAGATAAGTTTGTTCCCGAAAAGATGGCCGAGTTTTTGAAAGAGACTCAGGATAAGGATATTGATAAGGATATTGATAAGCTGATGAAGTTGTAGATTCTGGGAAGAGAGTTTGAGTTGAGGGCTGGTAAGAAAAAGTGTTTTATCGAGAAACTAAAGGGGAATGTGGGTTTCTGAATTTGGGTGTTGGATGTAGAGGTATAGTTTGTTCAGGGTGCTCAAATAAAAAAGGATAGGTCTAGGTTGAGTTTGATTGTATGTTGTCCTAGTTAGTTTGTTTGTTTAAGTGTCATGGTTTGTAAGATATTTTGGTTAATGTATTTTTTTTCTCTGTGTGCTTGCTTGTGCTTAAGTGTGGTTTGATTATTGAATGTGTATAAAGGTTTTATAAAGTAATGGAATTTGTCTGTGGATTTGTAAATTACGAAAGTACAGGTTGTTGTTGTTATATAATGTGTATGATTTTTGGTTTTTTTATTGCATATTCGGTGTGTATATTATTGTTTTATGTAAATAGGTTGCTAGGTTGCTAGGTTGACGTATGTATGTATGACAGTTAGTGTTCAAAGTGGTGTGGAATTTGGGTTTTTAAGTGTTCTTATTTTTAGATTTCAGGATGATGAAAGATTACAAAGTCGAACTGATTAGTGAAATTAAACACCACTTTTTTCATGGACTCACTGTTAGTAAGTAGTTTCTTTCTTTAAACTCCTTACTTATTTATTTTTTATTTTTTCTTGAACTTGCCATTCTGTTTTATTCTTTTAGGTTAACGGTATTTGGCATTGTGTTTTTAAAATGTGTTATCGTAATTAGTTGTGCATTAAGGGGTTTGCTATTGTGTTTCCGATTTTATGTTTAGATGTCGGTTTATGCATCATCAATTGAGGAAAGCGACGCGTTGGATCTTTTATGTTTCCAACTGATAAATATTAGTACAACACTTTTTTGGCGATTAAAAAGTTCAAGATTTGTTTTTTCCTAACATGCTATAAGATGAAAATATTAGCTTATGCAAGATAAGCAGAAATCAAGTACACTCATAACCCCATAAATAAACTTAAACAAACACCCTTTAGTTATTGGTTAATGGGGTCGAAATAGATGTGTTGGGAGGCTAAAATTGGTGAGTCCAGATGCTGAAATAGTGGTTGAGATTGTGTGTTTATGGTGCTGTTTTATGAGTCAAGGTTTATGGTATGCAATTTATTGTTTTTTGTTGATTTTGTATGAATATGTGTATATTATTCGTGTGTTAACGATTGGTGCGTTGTAGTATTTATTTTCGTTGTTATAGTGTTGCTATATTTTTTTTTTTTTTGTATAGTTTTTTATTTTTTTTTTTAGTCTTGTTTTATTTTTTATTCTTGGTTTTGATTATCATTATTGATTTGGAGCTTATTATGACTTGATTATCATGTTTTTGTGGCACTTAGACGCCAACTGATTGAGGTACTGTATGGAATGCCTGGGCATACCAAGTGTTGGAATGGTTGGGTTACTGCTTTTGGGGTGATTTTTTTCGTTTTTTTTTTTTTGGGATTTTGTGGTTTTTTTTTTTAGGGGTACCTTGTCTTGGCAATATAACTGCCCTTTTGACTTGTATCGATTCATGTGATATATATATATATATATATATAACATATATATGGGGCTAACTATGACTGGATTAATATGATTTAGTGACTGAACGCCACCTCAATGATGATATGGCACCCACAATTCATTAATTTTTGAAAATTTATAAAAAATTCGGTCCCTTGCATGATTCGAACCTGTGATGTATGGTTTAGTTGCAATTATTTAAACCAATTGAGCCAACATTCGTTTTGTGTTTTAATATCAAAAACACAATTAATAAGTTTAAGAAAAGGAGAGTGTTATCTGTTGATATGTTTAGATTTTTTTTTAAAATATCAAGATATACTACAAAAATATATATCGAAATCCATATACGTGACTTTTTAACACATACAAACCCTAATACCCAAAACCATCTTCTTCATCACCACAAACCCTAATATCATTCATTTGCCCACTTTTTGGATTCACTTGGAAGATGTCGTGTTATTCTGTTCATCCAAGTAAGAAATATTCAGGTACAAATTGAACTTTTTGTGACTTTGCATTCATTATAATGGTGTCGGATATGATATAGACCTGTTTATTTTGTATACTTTATTCTTAGTTTTGTAAATCTAGCCATCACATGATTATGTTATAGACGTGTTTATTTTGTATAAAAAGTAGAAAAAGGTATCTCTTCTGAAAGTTATGTATTTTTACTACACGGAATATAAAAATGAAACTGATTTATCATTATTTGGACACAGAAGGGAAGTATTTAGGTACTCTTAGAAGAAATTTTGATGTTGAAGTTGCTGATATAAAACCTTCAGGGCCTTCCTGCCAGGTTTCCATGAAAAGAAGTAAATAAGCTTTTGCTTCTTGGATCTCTTTCTTTATTTTTGCTAGGAAGTTTCTAGGGCACAACCGAATGATAGATTTTGACAAAGGCCTTGATCTCATGCTTTTTATCTTTAGTGATCTTAATCATCCTCTTAGCGCAATACTAATATTCTTTAATTATATCTGTTAAAGCTTGATCGTTTTGTAAATAAAGTTATTTTTTCCCTTTTAATAACTTTATTAACTTCCGATTATTTATTTGTTTTGTTCAGGTGGTTCTTGATGACATGAAGGCTTTGCTTTCTCATTATTTTATATATACCAGCCACAATACTTACTTGACTGGTGACCAGTTTACGAATGATAGTAGTGTTAGGCCTATCATAAAGGCCTTGCAGAAAGGCATAAGAGGTATTCAACCGGATCTTTGGCTGACTTCGACAAACACTCATATAAAAGTTTGTCATGGAAGGTATGAAGTTCATTTATAATCGAATCCCCCAACATTCCTTAATTATAGTTTTAAAGTTAATCCAAATTCATGACTAAACTCTAATATCACGTATCATCTAAACCTATTCATTATTGTTCATCATAAACCCTAATATCCTCGTGTTTGGTTATCCATGAATTGAGTGTTGTGATCATCATAGATTGGATGCTACTGTCGATGCTATACTTGCAGGTGCTTGAATACATTGAATCTTATTTATCTATTGTATTATGAGTCATTCTACTGTATTTGTTACAATCTTGGACCTTCACCTTACCCCATACCCATAAGATGTAAATTTTGGTTATAGAGTTTTGTTTTGGTATCCTTTGAGATGGTTGTATACTTTCTTTCAAGCATTTAAAGATATTCAAATGAGACCTCAAGTCCTAGGCAACAAAGCTCTAAATACAGCTTTAAATACACAACATCCGTTTCAAATTGGTGTCTTTATTTCCATACCCATGGTTTTGGGTTTTATCTAATATCAAGGGTTCTTAAGGGTACGTTTCATCTACGTTCTTTTAAAAGTATTAGTTCATTGTTGCCTATTGATAAAAACAGTTAGTTATTTACATATGTTTAACATGTTGGTTATATCAACTTGAATGATATTGCAGGCCATAATTAGTTTTATCACTATGCAGTTTCAACTGTGTACTATTCCTCACTTTTTTCTTGGGAATAAGAACGCATTACT
>BQNB010084614.1:5274-25167 GCA_026074375.1 Tanacetum coccineum | reverse complement strand
TGCCATAGATATTGCTTCTTGATGTGTTTCGCGGTTATATCATCATTCCTGAAACACCCGTACATAGTACTTTCGCGGTTATTGCTTCTTTTTTTGGTTTTTTTAGTTGTTAACGATTTGCAAGTTTATGAAATTTTGTTTTGGTTTTTTGGTTATTAATGATTTTTTGTTTCCATTTAATGAATTTATTTGATATTAATGAACTGATGTTTAAGAAATCAATATATTTGATTATTAATATGTGGGATTGTTTTATAAAACCAATATGGTGCTATCGGATTAAACGACTTAACAATTTTGATTTTCTTTATTAACTACAGTACATGTGATTTTTTAATAACAATAATCATATATGTTCCCATGAATATGCAGTTAAAGCAAGATCAAGTGCTTACAAATATGTGCAACATGCACATATGTTTTGAAAGACGTGCATATATGTGTTTTGCATGAGTCTATATTCACTATCAACTTTAGTACAAAATTATCTCGTTACATTTGTTCCGGAGGAAGTGGTCAAGTTGTGAGAATATGGGATTTGCAAAGGAGGAGGTGTAAAGTGGTTAAAGGGTCATACATATACGATAACATATGCGAAATACAATTGTAAAGATGAACATTTGGCTTCCATTAGTCTGAGCGGTGATCTTATAATTCACAACCTTGCATCGGGTGCAAGGGCTACTGAACTGAAGGATCCTAACAGGCATGTGTGTTTTCTGGGTTTACTTTTAGCTATGAGCTATCAGGAACCCATTAAGAATCTTAGTTCTTATTGGTGTTTGTAATTTATAGTATATATTTTGGTTTTCTGATGTGGTAGATGTTTTTCTGATGGTTCGAGCTCAGGTATTAAGGGTGCTTGATTATTCACGGACTAGCAGGCACCTTTTAGTGACAACTGGTGATGAAGGGTTTGTTCATCTGTGGGATACAACTGGTCGCAACCCAAATGTCTGTATGATTAAATGTATATATAGATGAAACTTTATGCCACTAGTTATTTTGCCCCTTTAAGTTCTTCTCTTTTGTAATATTGTTCAATTTTCTGCACAATGTGTTAAATACTCGTGATGAGCTTTATGATCTATACTAAACACGTCTACCATAAAACGTGTATGCAATTTTGAGTTTACGTGGATTCATTGACTGAAATGCCAGCTTTCCACTGAACATAGGAACCACAACAGTAGGTGCGAGTTCTACATCTTTTTAGAATACTAAAATTCAGGTGCAACATGCATAGGTTTTAATATAGACAACTAGGTAACAAACTAACATCATCAAAGTATTCATACTAATATATAGGGATAGGCATGGTACTATACCGGGGTATCGTTTTGGAGTCTACCAAAAACTTTTTGGGACTTTTCAGGCTACCGAATAGCGTACCAAAATACCTTTTTGGTACCGGGACCGGTTCGTTACAGCGCAATATCAAAATTTTGAAAAAAAAACACATTTTATCATAATTTTAGCATTTGAGGGAGTTTAATGACCCAATCTTGTCTAATAAGTAATCAAATTCGTAACAAACTTGCTTGCCAACACAGGGGAGATGATGACCTTGTTAAGTTCATTTTGTCTGTAGGTATTAGTATTAGTATAAGGATGGTCTGCAAATATGGCTTACTAGATTCTTGGATATCATTAAATCGAAGTGAAAAGAATGTAGAAAAAACTTCATTTTCTACTAGAATATGATCATCTTTAGTCAAACAATTAATTGTTGATTACTATATTTGCTTTCGTATAATTCTTTACATTTTGATTGTCAGTTTTGGGATGTCCAGAAACCTGTATATTGTTGTAGCCAATAGTTATATAGTCCATTAAACATTTTAGAAGAACCCATATTGTTCAATGGTGACAACACTCTCATTTTTTATGATAATAATAACAAATGTTTTGTAGTTTCAGGTATGTGAACATGTTTCATAAAGACAGAGACCATGACCGATATAAATAGTGCACATATGTCTTGGAGGGGTATTTTATGTTCTACTGAATTTGATGAAAAAGCGAAGCTTGCACATATGATCTTGGAAGAGTGCACATATGATCTTGGAAGAGTGCACATATGATCTTGGAAGAGTGCACATATGTTTTTCGAAGAGTGCACACATGTTTTTGAACAACATAGATATATTTGAATTTATATTTCTAATGTATTTCATTTTATATCAAATTTTGTTTATGTATTTATGTTTTTTGTTTGTTATTTGTATTTGAAATGTATTTAATTTGATATCAATTTTTGTTTATATTTTGTGTTACAAAATTTGAAGATTAAATAATGTTCACAAGAAATATATGTGTAACTACCATATTAAGTTAAAAATATACACTAGAAATTACAATATTAAAAAAAACATATATGCACTCATTTTTTTTCTTTTGAAAACAGTATATACTAAAAAAATATATAAAATAAAATAAAATAAATAAATTCTGAAAATGAAAAGGTTTCTAAAAAATGTTTTTTAAATAAATTTTTTAAAAAGAAGTCAAAATGTGTTTTGACTATTATGCCCTTTTGAATTAAATAAAAAAAATAATAATACTAAATTCTAATTGGTTTATAGTGGTTTTGTAGGTTCTGTACAAAAAAGTGGTTATGCAAAAACGGTCCCCTATATATAGGAGGGTTAATGTGAGAGATTTCTTAAAATTATTAAATGAGAATAATATTAAATGAGTGACATTATAACCGTTAGATCTATTAGTTGGTATTAAATAAGAATAATATTAAATGAGTGACATTATGATCATTAAATAGAGCTTCGAGGGTATTTTTGTACATTCTTTTTTCACCATCTATTAGTACAATATCTCAAAAATAACTGACGCGTCATGGTACAATATCTCAAAAATAACTGATGCGTCGTGGTACAATATCTCAAAAATAACTGATGCGTCGTGGTACAATATCTCAAAAATAACTTTGACAGATATATCTGTCTTTGACGGATAAATCTGTCGAAAATAACTTTGACGGCTATATCCGTCAAAGATATGAATGGTGAGCAATAACTTTGATAGATATATCCGTCGAAAATAACTGATGCGTCGTAGTACAATATCTCAAAAATAACTGATGCGTCGTGGTACAATATCTAAAATATAATTGATGCGTCGTTGTACAATATCTCGAAAATAACAGATGCATCGTGGTACAATATTTCAAAGTGGTGATGACATTGGGTTTTTTAGATAACAAGTTTTGTTTTTAGTGTTATGTGAGAATGACAATTTAGGATTAATTAAAGAGTAATGATTTAAATGTCTATAATACCCTTATGTGTTTATTAGTTGTATTAATTTTACTTAATTAATAACTTGCCACATGTTGCATGTTTATTGGGTCTTATGAGTTTTTTTTTGGAACGGCGATTTTATTAGAAACAAAAACTAGCAAGGAGCTAGATTACAAAACAATAAAATATCCGAACGAGGCTTTAGATCTATACTTACACCAATAAAAAGAACTAGCAATGACATTATCAATAAGCATCGACTTCGAAGGTTTTCTCTCGTCAAATAGGAGCTTGTTTCGATAGATCCAAACGTACCACCAAATGGAGTACCAAACTCCTTCGAACATCTTTTTGAGTTTGGAATCCATACGAATTGAAACAAGCCAAGACTTCCATTCTGCATATGAGTTCAAGTTTGCGTGATCCAAATTCCACCAGCTCAAAACCTTATTAGCAATGTCCCGAACCAATCCACACCTAAAGAACAAATGGTCCGTCGATTCAATAGCATTATCACAAATGGGACACGACATATCCTGAATGTCAATACCTCTACGAGAAATGTTGAACCGGGTAGGTAAAGCATCGGTCTTGATTTTCCAGGCAAGAACGTTGATTTTTATCGGGACACACTTTACCCATCTAGTTTCTTCTCCAATATTCGGAAGGCATATCTCATCGATACGTCTACGAGCAGAGGCCACCGAAAATATACCCGTACTCTCCAGATTCCAATTCCATCTGTCAGCCGAAGGTACGATAGTGACAGAACGAACCAATTCTACCAAGCTGTCGAATTGATTTTGCTCGATACCCCCTCTAGGAATTCGACGGAAGGAGCAGACCAAACTCGTGTCGCCTATCTTGGAACTAACAGTAACATCCTTTGAGGATTCAAGCGCGTATAATCTGGGAAAAATGTCTTTAAAAATGCCCCTAGTATGCCAATGATCCAACCAGAATTTGGTGGACTCCCCGTTTCCCATCTTATGAGTCAGATAATCAAAAACGTACATACCTTTTCTTTGGAGAGATCGAACTTCACTCAAAATCGAAAGCCAACATGATTTGCCAGTAGAAGTCCATTCCGAATGAATTTTACCACCCACACCGTGAATAGCCACAATAACTTTAGTCCAAAGAGAGTCTTTTTGCGAGAGAAACTTCCAAACCCACTTAATCATCAAGCCTCTATTTAACGCAAATAAGCTAGACACACCTAGCCCGCCTCGTTTTTTGTCTGTCAAAACATTGTTCCATTTAACCCAAGAAGCCTTTTTACTACCCGGATCATGGCCATTAAAGAAATGACTTCTAATAGACTCCAAGATATGAAGCACCTTTGAAGGAACTTTGAAAATAGACATGTGAAAGACTGGAATAGATCCTAAAACCGATTTCAACAAAGTTAAACGACCACCAATAGATAAAGTTTTGGATTTCCATTTGGAAAGCCGAGACTTCACTTTTTCAACTATCTCTTGCCATGCTTGAACACGTGTCATAGAACCTCCCACTCTAGTCCCAAGATAGTAGAAAGGACACTTAAGAACGAGACATCCTAACTTTGCAGCCGCTTGGATGACCTGAGCACTTTCCACATTAATCCCCATTATCTTACTTTTGTTCAAGTTAATCTTAAGGCCCGAAGCATGAAAAAAGCATTTCAAAACGTGAATCAAAGTGGAGATATTACCGTCACTCCACTCCCCTAAGAAAATAGCATCATCCGCATAGAACATATGCGAAAGACATAAAGATTGATCTAACACAATACCTTTAAACATCCCCGCGTTTACGATCCTTTGAAAAGATAAATGAAGGCTCTCCATCACGAGGATAAAGAGGAAGGGGGATAAAGGATCGCCTTGTTTCAACCCTTTATAGAATTGGAACTCATTCGTAGGACATCCATTGACAAGAATAGAACCCTTAGAAGAAGTTAGGCAACTTTGAATCCAGTTACGCCATTTACACCTGAAACCGAACTCTTTAAGAACATCATCTAAAAAATCCCATCTAATCGAATCGAAGGCCTTTTCAAAATCGACCTTAAAAATTAGAGTTTTCTTCTTCTTTTTGGTACACCACTGGAGAATCTCATTAAGAATAAACGGACCGTCTAACATTTGTCTTTCGGCGATAAATGCAGATTGCACTTCATTAACAATGTCCCCCAAAACATTAACAAGCCTGTTATAATAATTTTGTGTATTATTAATCCTTTCTTTAAGTATACTAATTAGTAATTAAAAAATATAACATTGTTTGTTCTAAATTTAAAAAATATACATGCATATACTTGTGGCGCAAATTTATTATCCTTTTTATTTCTAAATTATTATTAATTACACGTTAGAGTTTAAGATAAACTATGCAAAATAAATAAAATACCGATAAAAGCCAAAAGAAAACCCGTCGGGGCCCGGGGATTTGTCTGTGCCACAGCCCCAAACAGCCGTTTTAAGATGAATCCAATGGTGAAAGAATCGGAAGGGAACCGGACCATAATCATGGGCCGACTCTCGAAGAAGAATCGGTCTGTGATCGGATAAGAATCTGTCCAAAGTGATGCCGCTAATGTGAGGGAAAATATTTAGCAAATTGTTAGATACAAAAAATCTATCCAACTTGCTCATTTTGGTCGCAGACTTATGACACCAAGTGAAAGCACTACCTCCAAGATGAACTTCTTCAAGACCCGTGGAATTAATAAAAGAATTAAAAATATTCGCCCCAAGAACATTAAAATTAGTACCAAACCTGTCTGATTTGACGCGAACCTCATTGAAGTCCCCCATAATCACAACCTCTCCTTGCCACTGATTAATAACATGCGCCAAGTAGTCCCAAAGCATACGTTTATCACGCGGAATCATGAGGAGCATAGACCGCAATAATCATGAGGTCAATACCGTTCAATAACCAAACACCCCTAATAATGATAAAAAAATCCAAAATAGTGAAGCTTTTTTTACAAAAAATGTTGGGATTCCAAACACACAAGATTCCACCTGAATTGCCTACCGAATTACTATGAAGATGCTCAAAAGTCGAATTACCCCAACACCGACGAACACTGAAAAGATCAATCTCCTCCATCTTTGTTTCTTGAATCGCTAGAAAATTCACCTTATTCTTCACACATAACTCCTTTGCCCAATCTTTTTTGGCCTTTTGAGCGAGGCCTTGTATATTAAGGGACAAAAAATTCATCGATCTACAATCGACGCTCCTTGAGATTCAATGATATCGGACAGATTGTTAATCACCCCATCCATGTTATAGCCCATTGTTTGGCAACTTTCACACTTCCTCCATAAAGGACACATAAATGAGCCCCCTTAACTCGTGCCACTGATTCTTAAAACGACCGAAACTTGCGATTCATCTACAATTTTTCTTTGAGAGTGGAATTGTATAGAATCTCCATCGTCCCTCCAGTTGAGCTTCTCCTTTCAAGTCATTAACAACTTCTTATCCCCTGTATCCTCTCATGTCGTTATTAGGTGTAAAACCCGTGGGAATTTGGGATAGAATTTGTACCCACTCTCTTTGATGTTTTTTAATCCTTTTTCTTTTGTTAAAGACAAATGGTATAGGCCCAAAAGGACCACAGCTAGTTTTCTTTTTTGAACCACCTTCATTTTCAAAAACCGTATCTGGAACTTCGAACGAGTTGCTACAATCATTCTCAGATACAAGGAGTTCGTCATTTCCATCTTCAAATGAATCGGTCATCAGATAATTTCCTCTCTCATCCGAGTCTCCACCAGTCCAGGGGTCCAACCATGGACCTCCTAGCACGAATCCAATACCCTTTTCTCGGAAAAATGATCTGAAGTATTCATAAATATTTGAGATGGACTTAGTGAACAAACATAATCGTTTCGAGTGGAAACAATTCCCATCAGAGTCATTAGTGTCGATTACTTCCCCCACCTGTGCAATTCTTTTTGAAAGTGTTCAAAGTCCATAGTTTCAATGGAACACCTTCAATTTCTACCCACACAATGCGACCATCAGGATTGATATCGAAAGAAGCTTGGCGAATTTCCGAGAACCAAGAGCTAACTCCCACATTATCGCGGAATGCCTCTTTCGATTTCACAGAGGAAAATTCTAAGAGAACCCACAATTCCCCTAAGTAACTTACATTCAAGTCCACGAAACCTTCGTTCATAAGAGCGTTCTTGAGATTGGTAAGGGACGCAAATTCTTTAATCCTACCCATTAAGGATGAAGATAAGTCTTTGGAGAGCGCACAATCTTCGTCAAGAACAATGGCAGGGGAGTCATGATCAACCGACTTATGATTTTTTACCGCATTAACATATGAATTAGAACTCCCAGAATCCCCACTATTAGGACGAGACGAATTAGCAACCTTCTTATGATCTGCCCCTTGACCCTTGTTCAAAGTAGCTCTTTGAAATCTTGCCTTATTAGCGTGAAGCTTGAATTGACCCACCCAAATTGTGCATAAATTGTTCACCAAGCGATCAACATTAAACACGTTGATAAAACGAACAAAACCAAAACGTTTACCTTCTTTCGTCCTTTTCCGAGGGATAAACGAATCAACAACATGTCCGTATTGTTTACATGATTGAAATAGCTCTTTTGCAGAAAAATTTTCCGGAAAATTTGTAACATAAATGGAGATAGAAATACGATTAACGTCGTCCTCTTTGGATCTACGACTCCCCATTAGAATCTTTGGATTGAAGGGAGATCAAGATAAAAAAAGTGATTGAAAAGAAAAACAGATCAGGGTTTCAATGACAGCGAGATTAAACGGAAATGGAAACGGAGTCTAATTGATTTAAAGAGGAGAATAACAAATCTAAATTACAAAAACCCAAGATGAGAAACCCGCTTAACACGCTCGATATGAGATTAATCAATCAATGATTAATCCCAATTTCAGGGGTTATAACAGGATTCAAACAAAAGGGAAGAAGGAATTTAGATTGTTAATTTGTGGAGTTTGAAAGTCATCTTTGTTAGAAGTGTAGCACTATACTTACTATTTTAATTATATCACACTAAACTTGTGATAAAATAGTGATAAAATTGAATAATGTTTTTTACATTTTAACACTAAATTAAGAGTTTTGCTAAATCCACAAAATTTATACGAACAAAACATCCACAAATATGAGTTGGTTATATGTGATTGGTGGTTTTTTCTATAATTTCTCTCTTTTCTTTTTTATTCCATCAATCATACATAGCCAAATCATATTTGTGGATGTTTGTTTGCATAAATTTTGTGAATGTAACAAAACTCCTAAATTAATGTGAAATCACTTTTAATTTCAACATTAAAGATACTTTTATATATCAACTAATTAAATCTTTCACATAATTTGATGTAACATTATGCTCATAGAATTTTAGGGGGTGCTTGGTTCATTTTAGGCAATGGAAATGGAATTGATAATGGGAATATTAAAGAATATAATAAGTATTCCTATTATAATTGAGTATGCTTATTATGATGCCCAAAAACTAACCCAATTTTTGCATGTAAACTATTTTCAAGTAACCACCTTGACCAAGATACTTGATTACTTGTTTGTTATAGATGCTGAAAAGTTATAAATGCTAATAAAGCCATTGGCAGTTATAAAATTTCCATGTTCGATATACAGTTACTCCAGTATCATGCAAATGCAAATAGTATCCTTTGTGTTTGAATTTGTTATAACCCCTGAAATTAGGATCAATCGTTTATTGATTAATCCTATATCGAGCGTGTTAGGCGATTTCTCATCTTGGGATATTAGGGTTTAGATTTGGATCTTCCTCCCTTAAGTCGATTTCCATTTCTGTTTCCTCTTTTAATTCTCGCCTCCATCAAATCCTGTTCACCTTATTTTGTTTGGTTTCGATTTCTATTTTGAAGCTCTCTTCAATCCAAAGGTATTCTCTGTGGTTTGTCGTTTTGGTATCTTTTGTCCAATGGGAAGTTATAGAACCAAGGAGGATGATGTGGCTAGAATATCCACATCGGTATACATCACGAATTTTTCCGAGACGTTATCGGCTAAGGAGTTATTTCAAGCGTGCAAACAATATGGATATGTGGTAGATTCCTTTATCCCTAATAAAAAATCTAAGAATGGCAAGAGGTTTGGGTTCGTCAGGTTTATCAATGTTTTTAGTGAGGAAAGACTGGTTAATAACTTATGCACCGTCTGGATAGACCGGTATACACTTCATGCCAATATTGCCCGTTTTCAAAGGCCCGCTAGTAAGAAAGAAGGGGATGGAGGAAAGAAATCTTCTTTTGTTACAGCTCCTAAAGAACATACAAAGACGTCTGGGAAATCAGGTGAAGGTAATTCGTACATGGGTGTTTTGAAAGGGGATAAACGTATGGAGACGGAGGTCAAGAATTCAGGCCCTTCGATTGTGTTGGGAGATGAATGTGTGATGTCTAAGAAAATATCTAATGCTTTATTTGGTAGGGTGAAAGAATTCGCCTCCCTAGCTAATCTTAAAGTGGCATTGGGTAATGAATGATTTATGGAAATTGTGATTAAATACATGGGGGAACTATGGGTTATGCTGGAATTTAAGACCGAGGAATCGAAACTTAAATTCAAAGATAACATCGGTGCTATGTCGTGGTTCTCTCAAATCATTGAAGCTTCAACTGACTTTGAGATTGAAGGAAGAATAGCGTAGGTGGAAGTGGAAGGAAACCCATCAAGGTGTGGTGAGGAAACACTTTTGCTCGTATAGCAGATAAATAGGGGAAGCTGTTAGATGTGGATGATCAGGAGGAGATATGTTTCCATTCTAAACGGCTTTGTATTCACATGAAGTCAGGTAAAAGTATTAATGAAGAGTTTAAAATTATTCACCGAGGAAAGATTTATTGGATTAGGGCCAACGAGAACACCAGGGTTGTTCCTGAATTTACTGAGATATAAATGAAGTATATGTCAATTCTATGGACATTGAAGACGTTGCTCAAAAGCCCGGAGATATAGATGAAAACAGTGATGAAGAGGGGGTTCCTGATACTATTTTTGAAGATGAAGATTTGGTGAAAAGTTTTTTGTGAAGGTAAATCATCCTGATAAATAACATGGATAAATCAGAAGATTCCATATTAACTTATACTCCTGCTTAACTAAGTGATCCTTTGAAAAGAATGTGATACATATCAGATATTACCTTGAAATACCCCCGGATTTCACAACCATCTGTTCGAATATGATGAAGTAAGACCAGAAAACAAGGAAGAAGTAAATGATGCATACAGTGAATGTTGTGAGAATAACAATTCGAAAGGTAATGGAAACGAATCAATTTCATCGGGGCATTTTAAAGTATCCGAAATACCTAGAACAGGTGGCTCAATGATTGGGTTATTAGAAGAGGTGGTTAAAGTAGGACAGGTTATGGGATACAAAAATGGAGGGATGCATATCAAATATGGAAGAGATCATTGGATCACAAGGAGTGGAGGAAGGTTATAGATGAACTTTTTGTCTCTAAACATTTAAGGCCTAGCCCAAAAGGCCAAGAAAGATTGGGTTAAGGAGCTTTGTATCAAGAACAAGGTGAATTTTTTAGCGATCCAAGAAACCAAGATGGAAAAGATGGATGATTTTTGTGTTAAACAATGCTGGGGTAACTTGGCTTTTGATCATATTCATAGTGAGGCGGTTGGGAATTTGGGTGGTATCCTTTGTGTATGGGATCCTAATTCGTTTTGTAAAAGTAATGTTACGTTGTCTGATCACTTTGTAATTAATCGGGGTCTTTGGCGTTTGACGGGTAAGAAAATGATGGTTATTGCGGTGTATGCGCCTCAAGAGTGCAAAGAAAAAAAATCTCTTTGGGGATACTTACATCAGGAGATAGGCAAGTGGAATGGGGATGTGATAATCATGGGCGATTTCAATGAGGTTCGTTTTAAGTCTGATAGATTTGGTTCGCAATTTAATCCGTTTGGTGCTCAAAGATTTAACTCGTTCATTTCGGGATCGGGTTTAGTCGAAGTTACTTTAGGAGGGAGCCATTTCACTTGGTGTCATAAGTCCGCTACTAAGATGAGCAAGTTAGATAGATTCTTGGTGTCGAAAAGTGTTTTAAGTGGCTGTCCGAACATTAATGCCATTATCTTGGGAGAGAATATTTATCGGGCATCTATCGGTCCTATTCTTCTAAAAGAAAATCACTATGATTATGGTCCAACACCATTTCGTTTCTTTCACCATTGGTTAGAAATGGAAGGATTTACAAAATTTTGTGGAGGTACGCTGGAAGAGCATTCATGTGCTGGAACAAATTGCGTTTGTCGATTATGATGAGCAAGCTTAGATTCCTTAAAAAACATATTCGGGAATGGAATAAAGGCAACATGGTTTGTAGGAAAAATGCTAAAGCTCAACTCAAGAAGGAGTTAGAGGTTGTTGATTCGATCATTGATAGTGGGCAAGGGAATGAAGAGGTGATTAGTACTCGTTTGGGCATTATTCATCAGATCCAAAAGTGTGACAGTTTAGACTCGATGGAAATGGCCCAAAAAGCTAAAATTAAATAGGCGGTTGAAGGAGATGAGAACTCTGGGTTCTTTCATGGTATCATTAATAAAAGGCGTAGTATTCAAAGTATTCGGGGGGTTATGGTCGAAGGTACATGGATTGATAATCCGGTAAATGTAAAAAAGGAATTTCTTGATCATTTTGCCAATCGTTTCAGTAAACACCTGTACGACCAGTAGCTTCTCTTTTTAATGGATTTTCAAAGCAGATTCCATGATCAACGTTTAAAATTTGGAGAGCGAGGTTACTAACGTTGAAATCAAGAAGGCGGTGTGGGAGTGTGGGATGGATAAAGCTCCGGGTCATGACGGATTCACATTTAGATTTTTTTGCCACTTCTGGTATCTTGTGGAAAGAGATGTATACGAAGTTATGAGGTATTTTTTTCTCTATTCCGATTTGCCTAAAGGGTGTAATTCATCATTTTAATATAGCTTAATTCCAAAATACCGGATGCTAATCTTGATCAAAGATTTTAGACCCTATATCTCATTGGTAAGCAATATAAAATCATTGCAAACATTTTGACTAACCGTCTTGTTGGTGTCTTGGGGGGTATTATTAATGAAGTGCAATCGGCTTTCATTGAAGATAGACAGATTTTAGATGGGCCTTTTATTTTAAATGAAGTGATTTCTTGTGTAAGAGGAAAAGAAAGCAAAGTTTAATTTTTAAGGTTGATTTTGAGAAAGCTTATGATTCGGTTCGATGGGATTTTCTAGACGATTGTACTAGTAAATTTGTATTTGGGGAAAAAATGGCGTAAAGGATTCCATTGTTTGCCTTCACCACTTCGAAAGTCTCTATTATTATTAGAGGTAGTCCAACTGAAGAATACCATCGGAAAAGGATTAAAACAAGGCTATACCGTTGTCTCCTATTTGTTCTTATTGAAATATGTGAAATCCTCTTCATATTTTTGTTTCAAAGGGGTTGAATGCGGGAATGTTTTTTCAAGATTAAAATAGGAGGCTTGGTGGAATCTTATCGCATAATTTTTTATGAGCGGAACATGACGGTGTTTGTGGGCGAATGGAGTGAGAGTAATTTATCTTCGTTAGTTCATGTCCTTGATTGTTTCCACAAGGTATCCGGGTTAAAAATCAACATGAGCAAGAGTAAAATTATGGGATTTGAAGTTGGATTCTTGGCAGAGTTTCTAGTGCGGCATTCAAGCTCGGTTGTCTTGTTTTTAAGACCCCATTTCTTTATCTTGATCTTACTTGGGTGAGAAATGCCATCGATTTCAATCTTGGGATGATATTGTTAGATCGTGTTAGGAGGCGTTTATCTAAATGGAAGATGAAAATGTTGTCGATTGGAGGGAGACTTACTTTAGTTAAATCGGTGTTAGGATCCATGCCTATTTTTCAATGTCGATGTTTAAAGTTCCCACAGGTACTCTTCGTACTCTCGAATCGATTAGGGGTAAGTTCTTTAATGGGCATGAGATTTCAAGTAAGAAACTTTCTTGGGTTCAGTGGAACAAGGTTCTTGCTCCTAAAGTAAATGGGGGTCACGGTGTTTCAAGCCTTTATGCTCTGAACAGAGGATTGTTGTTTAAGAGGTTTTTATCCCATGATTCTACGCTTTAGACTAGGGTTATCAAGGCTATACATGGAGACGACGGGAACATTGATGGGATCCCGAGAAATGGAGCAAATTCTTGTTGGGTGAACATTATCAATGAAATTAAGGTTCTGGCGAAAAAAGGAATTAATTTGATGAACTTCATGCGTATGAAATTGGAAAATGGTGTTTTGACTCTATTTTGGGATGACGGTTGGTGTGAAGGTGGTAGACTCAAGGTTAGATTTCCTAGAGCCTATGCCCTCGAAACTTGCAAAAGGATTACAGTGGGGAATAAGCTTGGTCATCACATTCTTTTCGAAGAGTCCCTAGAGGAGGAGTTGAGCAATCACAAGTGGAGGAGATAACTGCTATATTACATTCTGTAAGACTTAACCATTCGTAGGATAGATGGACCTGGTCATTGACCAATTCTAGTGAGTATACGGTAGCTTCGGCTAGGAGCTTAATCGATTCGAGGTTGCTTCCGAAGGGTGATATGAAGACCAGATGGATTCGTTACGTGCCTATCAAAGTGAATACTCTCGCTTGGAAGGTAATGACAAACTCTTTGCCAACTAGATTTAATATTTCAAGACGCGGCATAGATATCGATACCATGTCGTGTGTCAAATGTGATTTGGGGGTGGAGACTACGAATCATCTTTTCTTTACTTGTGATATGGCAAAACAATTTTCTAATCTAATTGCTCGATGGTGGGACGTTCCTTGTATTGATATTGATTCATATGGCAATTGGAGGACATGGATTGATAACATTAGATTGTCGGCTAAGAATAAAAACATGCTTGAAGGCGTGTTTTTTGTGATGTGGTGGCTTTTATGGAATTTTCATAATAAAAAGATGTTTGAGGACAAGGTTCCTTCTAAGGCGATGATAAGTGTAGAATACACATATCCGTTTGTACCTAAAATAACCCAATTAAACCCAAAACAGACCAAAAATGGCAAAAATATGCTTGTATTTGTGTTTTGTGTATGCAGGTATGGATAAGTCAAAAATCACAAGAAAACAGTAAAAATCAAGCAAGCACGGACACGAGAATCAGAAGAGTACAAAGCCGAAGCCAGGAAAGTCAAGCCTCAATCAAATCATGGTCAACAAAAGTCAACAAGACCCAAAATATTCCACTTAAGCCCTTCAAGTTTCACAAAGTCCAAGAATAGCCCCTCTCCTCTTAATGGGCCATACCCGGATCCTTAAGCCCAAAACACTAGTCCATTTCTCTTTTATAAAACCACAAGGACTGTTTTTGCCATTCCTTAAAAAGGTTTTTCACCTAAAATGGTATAAACCAAAGACAAGGACTGAAAGTGTCATATGCCCAAAGTTTAAAACTTATTACCCGCTTTTTAGTTATAAAAGGGGCGGGAAGAGCTTTTTACTGTTCATCGTCCCCTACATTTAACCAAGGGTCAAAAATCAAAGGGCAAATCACAATTAAGGGGTGCGTTAGTCAATTCAAAGGCTCATGAACACAAACCCAGGGTCAAATCAGTAATATCAAGAGCTCTAATTGGTCTTCTCAAGCACAAAACTACGTGGCTAAGAAGAAAGCACAAGGAAATGTGGAATTTTGCCTGGGATCACTCACACAAGTAGCACAAAGGTGTCACATCAAGGATTGCCAGCTTGGCAATCCGTGTGACTACCTTGTGATCCAACGGCCAAAACTAGGGGTTCAATCATTAAAGGATGATCAAGGGATGAAATGAAGAGGAGCGTCTAACTGATTTTAGGCCTAGAAGCTTCTTGGAGTGCTATAAATAGAGGCCCTCTCTTCACACACGAGGATCTCTTTTCTTGTAATTTTTAGATTAATTGTTTAGCTTATGTAATTTTTCCTTAAATCGTTTTTAGATAATTGTAATCTCTTTTTCCTAGTATTGTAAGCTGCTTTTAAATCAATGAAATAGTGTTTCACTTTTATATTAATCATCTTTGATAATAAGTTTTTATAAATCTCAATGGTTGTTACTGTCTCATAAGCTTGAAATAAGCTCATCTTAAGCTCTTATTAGTCTCTAAGCTAATAATTGAGCTCAAAAGTTATTAAACATACTTATACCTTAAAAACAGCTTAATTACCTTAGCTTATGGACTTATGGAAGGGGATTCAATCATGGAAGGAATCCCAAGGATTTTACTTCTAGCTTATTTATAAGCTAGAAGAGCTTGTTGATTAGCTCTATGAGCACTAGTTTCTGTTCTTGCTGAAACTCATTGTAAGTTCTCTTTTAGATTTCACTTTCACTTAATTTTTAGCTTAATATTAGATAATCTGCTTATTCTTGCTTATTTGCTTATTATAGTTGCTTATTCGTGTTTATTACTCTTCCAATATGCTTATTAGTCATTAATTTTCATCTGTTTTAGCTTATTAGTTATAGATCTTTAGATTTACTCTTCTATCATAAAAATTCATAAAAAACCAAAAATATAGTAGCATACTCTTAGATCTTAAGTTTTAGCTTAATTCAGTTGTTAAATCATGTTAATTAAGTTGGTTATAAGCTATTAAGAATCTGGTTGTTGAGGTTTAGCCATTAGTTTTCATTTTAAATAGCTTTTCTCAAATCTGTCATAGTCTTAAAGGGGTGTTTGGTTTAAGCTAGGTGTTTGGTTTTTTTTAAAAGCTAGTTTGACCATTTTTAAAAGAGTCCAAATGATAGGATATTTGGTGTTAATTTTCTTTGTGAGTCAGTGGGAGGGGGAGGGAGTTTAGTTTTTTTTTTATTAAAGGGGGGGATTAACAAAGTTTTTTAAGATTTGAAGAACTTAGTTTTTGAAATTTTTAAATGGTGAATTTGTGGCTTTTAATTTTTCTCATTCAAGCCACCAGGGGCACTTATCTCTTTTTTCTTTTTTGAATTGTAAATAAATAATAAAAAAAAAAATTTTGGTAAAAAAAGTTTATCCAAGCCTTAGAAGGCTTGGAATTTGGGAATTTTGATATATTAAACTCCTAAGGGGTTTTTTGTGCACACTCTAATTTGAAGGTTTTAATGAAGTAGTAGAAGCCTAAGTTTGTTTGACCTTGCAATTTGGTTTTGCACTTCTGTCCAAAGTGCATTCAGCACCAAACACGTATTAAACAACAGTTATAGTTAATACTGGCCTAACTTTCATCCTTGCCTTTTATTAGTTTTTAGCTTGGTGATAGGCCTTAGGGTTTCTTTAAATTTTAGTTAGCTCTTAAAAGTCTAGGTATGTTTTATCATAGAATTTAAGTCTTAATTAGGCAATTTTCCTTTCCTTAGCTTATTTGTCTAGCTTAAATTTGCTTGTCAAAAAAGTCACTTAAAAAAAAAGCTTTTTAAAAAATTTAAAAAAAACACCAAAAAAAAACAGTTACTTAAGGTTTAAGGGTAGGGCTTGCTAATTATATTAAAATTAGGATTTTCTAGCTTTATATTAGCGTTAGGAATTAGAGGAGGACATTTTTTAGGTTTGATATATAGTAGTTTATAAAGTGTTTACTTAGTTTTCAAATTTTCTTTCATGGTTGGGTTTAGGCTATTGAGCTCCTTTAGCGTAATTGGTTTTCTTGCCATTTAGCTTTATTTCCTGGACGGGGGGTTTACCTCTTCATCATCCAATTTAGTTTGGAATTTAAATGTTAACTTTAGGTTAAGTAGCTTTTCAACATTTAGATTAAGCACATCATAAGCTGTCTAGGAACATCTTTCCTTTTCATTTTTAAGCTTTACTTGAGGGCCTTTTTCACACGCTTTTTATAGGTTAAAAATCATTAAGATAATGCCTCTTTTCTGAGGACAGAAAGTTATAAAAATAAGCTGTTTATAGGAGGCTTAATTAGTGCTTTTCTAAAAAAAATTTTCGTTATATGTTAAAAAGTGCTTATATTAAGTAGCTCTTATTAACTTTGCTTCTCAAACTTTTGCCCAAAAAAAAAAAAAAAATAAGCAAAAAAAAAAAAAAAAAAAACAAAAAAAAAAAAGAAAAAAAAAAAAAAAAAAAATAAAAAAAAAAAAAAAAAAAAAAAAAAGTGGAAGTCAGGGAAGAAAGAAAGTGGGGGTGAGCTTCCTTCTTTTTTAGACTTTCGAACCCCGGACCTCAACCAACATCACCCCTTATAACACACACTCCACTACCGCTTGCCCCTAGGGTCTTTTTTCGTTTTTATACTTGGCAAACATTTATATATTTAAGGGCCTTTTTTAGCCCAAGTAGTAAGGCTTATAAATAAGCTGTGTTTTCAACCAAGCCCCTTGCCGCTTAATTTTTAACAATTATTCGAAAAAGTTGTTTTTTGGTGTGTTTTTTATTTTTTTAGATAGGAAATTTATTTTAGCTACCTTTTTCATTAATTTTTCTAGAATTTTTTTTACTCTCTCTAAAAAGTTTAGTATTTTTAATCTTTTATATTTTCTTTTTAAACTTTATAAAAAAATCATAAATTAAAAAATAGGGAAAAAATAAATCCGGAAAAAAAATTAAAAAAAATCCTATTTTTATTAAATTTTTATTTTGTCATTAAGTTTGTAGGGAAAAATATTAGTTTCACTTTTCGTCGGGTCTTAATTTTGCAAAAATTCATCCTTTTTAAAGAACGGGTTTGTTTCGTTCGTGTTTCTCGGTTTCAATTTTTAACCTTTCGGGTTTTTTTTTAAACTCAAATTTTCAACTCTAGTTTTTTTTTTTTTTTGTTTTTAAAAAAACTTCGTTTTTTTTTTAGTCATTTACGAATACACATTTTAAAAAGAGAAAAAATAAAAAAATTAGGTGTTTTTTTAAATTTTGTAAGAAGTTTTAAGTTTTTGGCCCCTCTTTAGTTTAAGTGTCCCGGTTTTTTTGCGGGTTTTTGATTTAATTAGGGTTAGTTTTAATTAGTTTAATTAAACTTTTATAAAAAGATAAAAATTAGGGCTTTTATTTTTATAAAATTTCTGCACGATTTCTTTACTTAGTGTAATTTTAAAAAAAAATTTAGACTTTATTTTTAAGAGATTTATTAATTTTATAGTTTTTAATTAGTTTAAATTTTAGAAAAATCATTTCTTTTACTCTAAAAAGCTAAAATTAGTAATTTCTTTTAATAGTCATAGCTTATCAAACATCTTTGCTTCATTCAAATCAGAATCCAAATTAGAACGAGGTTTCAATTTCACTAGTCGTTGGGGAAACGACCCGGGTGATCATACTTACCCGGTTTAATATACGTATTATATATTATATTATATATATTTTTGAGAGTGAATTTTATCAAGGGTAACTTGGTAATTTTCTTAATTTCTCTTTTAAAGTATTATATTTTATAAATATTTTACGTGTATAAAACTACACATCAAGTTTTTGGCGCCGCTGCCGGGGACTAGTGTTTAAGATTCCTTCGTTTTACGTTTGTTGATTTGGTTTGAAGATCCTTTCATCCTCGAAAGTTTCATTTTTGTTTTATAATTCAAAAATCCAAAAAAATCATAAAATATAAAAAGTAAAAAAAATAGAAAAATCAAAAATATAAAAAAAATCTTCCTTTTTAATTAAAGAAATAAAAATCACCAATTGGTAAAAATACCAAAATATAACATTCTCAACGGAGGTGTTATCATTTCAATTTCCGGTGAACTTGTTGGTTCCCAAATCGAACTAAAGATTTAACACTTGCCATTTGTGTCTCTACCAAGTACGGCTCACCTTGAAAAGCAATTTTCAAGAGCTACCGTGAAGTAGTTGATTATTTGGTTTAAGTCTCTTTCGTGTAACCGTTAAAATTCATTGTTAAAAAAAATTAGTGTAAAGTTTTGCTTTTTAATTATTAGTTTTTCCTTTTTTTGCGCACTCGTTCGCAATCTCGAATACGTCGACAACAACAAAATCTTCGGTTGAACCAATTGTTGAAAACGTTGTTCCAATGGCCGACAATCGAACAATGGCCCAAATGTTACAAGCACCTATCGAGGGTTATGAAGATGCTATAGTAATTCCACCAATCAATGCTAACAATTTCGAAACAACCTTTAATCAATCTTGTGCAAAGTAATAAGTTTACGGGAAGACAAGACCCTCACAATCACCTTCGATTTTTTAATAAGGTCACTTCAACATTTAGACATCCAGAAGTTCCGAACACTTCGGTTAAGCTTTTGCTTTTCCCTTTTTCTCTAGACAGTGAAGCCCGAGATTGGTTAGACAAGGAACCTCCTAGATCAATTCTCACATGGGACGACCTTGTTTCAAAATTCATAAACCAATACTTCCCACCTTCAAAAACCACTTACTATCGGAATGAGATCATTACTTTTTATCAAAAACCAAACGAAGCTTTTAATGAAGCATGGGAACGTTTTAAAGGACTCCTTCGTCAATGTCCTCACCATGGCTTCTCGGAACTCCACCAACTCGATACTTTTTACAATTCTTTGAATTCAAACGATTAAGATTGTTGGGAAAATAGATTGTAACAGACTTAATACTGGTAGTATAACAGTTAAGTCTAGTAGTAATAGTTAGTTCT
>BQNB010084613.1:0-24425 GCA_026074375.1 Tanacetum coccineum | reverse complement strand
CACTACAACGATTAGGTGCACTGCCTAGGGAGTTGTAAAACTTCTTGTTGAAGTCTAACGACAACCGCATCAGTTTGTTAGTTGATTCTTATTTCTTTTGTAAATTGTAAAACACTGATTGTAATTGCTGAGCAAAGGGGTGGTTGGTTGTGTTCAACTTTATATAAATTAATTTTGGTGATTGTATTTTTGGGTTTAATTAAGAAATTTTATATGGTATTAGAGCCAATGGTTGCTCTGTAGTTCTTTGATCTTGTCAAATCAGGGATTTTAAAAAATTAGGGTTTCCCTTAAATTGGGGCTTTTTGGTTTAACAAGTGTTCTTGTTTTCAACAAGTGTTGAATCGTATAGATCTAGGTTGGATCTGGTTTTTTAGGTGCTTAATTTTCTTTTTCAAAAATTAGGGTTTTGAAATTTTTTGGGTTTTTTTGTCAATTGAGAGAGGTATTGTAGTTCTTGGGTGGTTAATTGAATCTTTCTTCTCACGATCTGGTCTGTAGGAGATTGTGTTTGCCCAATTTTTTTTTGTTTTTTATATCAATTAGGTTTATTGTGATCAAACCCTAATTCCAGGGTTTTGAGTTGTTTTTTCAAGGATATTAAGGTTCAAACTTGGGAATACTAATTGGAGCCTGGTTAGGTAAAAACCAACTAATATCTTAACCACATCAGGTTTATCATGAATCTTGTTTTTCTATGGTCAATACATGTTTTCTAACTATGTTCTTGTCTGTTTTCAGGTTGTTTCCGATGTGCATTGGTTTCTTGGTGTGGTTTATATAAGATCTTCTTGATCTTGGGGATTAGCTGTTGCTGCACATGCTCTGTAACACCTTTCACGCCTTTCTTGTAGATTTTTTGTTTTTAGTTGCTTAGAATCGATGGAAGGGATTAGTTTATGGGATTTGATTATGGATTTGTGGAGTTAAAGTTTATTTGTGGTTGAGGAGTAGGTGATTAGTTAAGTTATGGTCATTTTATGGTTTTTCAAAGATTATAATCCTTAGTACAGTTTTCGCTTGACCTACCTTTTTGAAAGGCAAGGAATCCTGTTGGAACTGAATCCAGGTTCTATTTGAGTGGTCCAATTGTGATAAGGAAATAATTAGTTGCCTGCTGGTGATTCTTGTTTTTTTTAATTTTTCTTCGTTATTCTGTTCTTGTATGTCTTTTTTGGTTCTGTCTTGTCATATCATCTGGTTGGTAAAATGGTAGAGGTAGAAGATATTGATCCTAAAACTGGTAAATCATACAAAATAAGGGACAATCTAGTTTTGAGGAATCAAAAGCAAATGATTATGATCCATTGTTTTTACATTCAAATAATTCTAATGGTACTCCTATTATTTCTTTTAAACTAGAGGGTACCAAAAATTACAAAGTATGGTCTGTTGCAATAAAATTGGCTTTACACACTAAAAATAAACTAGGGTTTATAACTGGTAAATATGTAAGACCAACTGATGATGATATTCAAAGACAGGAACAGTGGGACAACTGTAATTCTGTGGTGTTATCTTGGATTCTTGGTTGTGCTAAAACTGTTTGGGATGAATTGCAAGAAACTTATAGAAAAACAGATGGTTTTTGTGATCTATAATATGTATTATAAAATTCATACTTTTACTTAATCTGGAATCATAAGCTCAATTCTCAATGGATACAATATGACTCTTTAGTGAATCTGCCTAAGTTTTCTTGTGACACTACATAAAAGCTAAAGAAACATGATCAGTTAATTAGGTTAATGCAGATCCTAATGGGACTAGATGATGTGTTTAGAAATGTCAGGAGTAGTATTTTGATTACTGAGCCATTACCTGATGTTAAGTCTCCTTTTGCTACTTTGTCCAGAGATGATTCTCACGGGGCTAATAATGTGCATTCTATTGGTAAGTCTAGTTCTACTGCCTTTGTGTCTAAAAGTAATAATGAATGTTCTGTTAATAAATCTAATAATCAAAACAATCAGAATAGGAGGTTTAATAGAGGACCTAACTATAACTTGGTTTGTAAGCACTATAATATGATTGGTCATAGTATTGATAGGTGTTTTGAGTTAGTGGATTATCCTCCAGGATTCAAATAGAATCCTAAGGGAAATAACTCTAAAGCTACAATTAATAATGTGACTGCTTGTGGTTCTAGTTCTGGTAATACTCGTGTTTTGACTAGTGCTGAATATCAAAAGTTGATGGGTCTGTTAAGAAGTTCTGGATCTGGTACTGCTTGTGACATTTTTAATGTTACAGGTATACCTATTGGTTCCAATATGGTTTTCTGTTTTGCTTCTTGTAGATTCTTTAATATGCATAATGATATAAGCAACTATAGTGCTTATGTTGGTTATATTATTGATTTTGGGGTCAGTCAACACATGACCTATTTGTAATGTTTTTATTTAATGTCATTGATGTTTCTCATCTTGATATAATTGTTTCACACCCTAATGAGACTGTTGCAAAAGTTAATTAAATTGGAAGTTTTAAACTTACTGAAACTTTAGTCATACATGATGTGTTGGTTGTCCTTGGATATCAAGTTAGCTTGTTGTATGTGCATAAGCTTGCTAGTGCTAATAAGTTGAGTGTTATTATTAATGAAATTGATTGTCTTATTTAGGACTCAACTCAAAAGTCCCTAGTGGGGACTGGTAGTATGATTGGTGGGTTGTACTTCTTAGATCAAGGTAAGAAACATATCAATAGTAATGTTAAGACTTGTATTGTGTCTAAATGCCTGTGGCATAATAGGTTAGGTCATCCTGTTGATCAGGTCTTAAAACGTTTTAAAGGATAAAATTGATATTGATGATCTTAACACTGCTCCTTGTGATATGTGTCACAAAGCAAAGGAAACTAAGGAATCATTTTCTTTAAGTAGTCATAAGACTGATGATTTGGGTCAATTAGTCCATTTGGATGCTGGTGTGGGATTTATAGGGTCAGAAGTAGAAAATAATTTAGATATTTTCTACCATAGTTGATGACTTTAACAGGGCTATTTGGGTGTCTATGTTAAAAGGCAAAGATGAAGTTTTTTCTAACGTTCTTACATTTTACAACATGATTATAAATCAATGTGAAAAATTGTTAAAGTGTTTAGAAGTGATAATGAAACAGGATTTGGAAATAAAACAATTCAATAGTTTTGTCAATTAACTGGTATTTTACATCAAACATTTTGTGCCTATACCCCTCAGCAAAATAGTATTGCTAAGAGGAAGCATAGACATTTACTTAATGTTGCTAGGGCTCTCATGTTCCAGGGGGAATTCCTATGAGCATGTGGACTGAATGTGTGCTGAATGCTGTGTATCTAATTAATAGGTTACCATATGATGTTCTTTCTGGAAAAAGCCCTTATGAACTTGTTTATAAAACTGGACCTAATTACTCTCACTTTAAGACATTTGGTTGTTTGTGTTTTGCTACTATTTTTAATAATACTGACAAATTTGCTGAAAGATTTGAAAAATATGTTTTCATTGGTTATTCTATGGATAAAAAGGGCTATAAACTTTATAGTTTGGAGTCCAAACAAGTTTTATTCAGCAGAGATGTTAAGTTTTATGAAACTGTTTATCCTTTTAAGAATCAAATTTTAAATAAAGATTTTGTTATGGAGTCTAATGATGTAAACAATTTAAACTTTTTGATAATCAAATGTCTAATGAGCCTTACGATGAAGGCTCTAATCCTAGGTCTGAGGTTAATGCAGAGTCTGTTGAGAAACCTGCATCTGCAGAGGGTTCTACAGACCTAAATGCAGAACCTAAGTCTGGTCATGCGGTTGCAAAGGACTTTGCAAGTCATCCAGCCTCTACCAGTGGTAAAACTGTTATTGAATATAATAATATGGATAGCATACAAAACAGTGACTCACTAGGCAGCATAATAGCTGATGACATCTCAGTTCAGGTAGATGCAACTTCTGATGATGAGAATTATGATTCTGAGGGTGAAGAATTTAGTAAATTTGACTTGTTATTTGGTTCTTATGAGGGTGATCTAGAAAGAGTAGTGGTAGATGAATCTGTTAGAAGGTCTAATAGGAAAACTAGTTTACCTAGTAAACTTAAGGATTATGAGATTCAAGGGAAAGTTAATTATGGGTTGAATAGATATGTCAATTATGCTAAATAATAAGACTGTTGAACCTAAAACTTATAAAAAAGCTTCAACTAACAATAAGTAGGTTGAAGCAATGAATAATGAAATGGAGGCTTTAAATAGGAATGGAACTTGAGAAATTACCAATCTTATTAAAGGAAGAAAGGTTGTTGGCAGCAAATGGATTTTTAAAATTAAGTATAGATCTAGTGATGATATAGAAAGGTATAAGGCAAGCTAGTAGTCAAAGGCTACTATGTCAAAAGGAAGGATTGAATTATGAAGAGACTTTTTCACCTGTTGTGAAAATGGTTACTGTTAGGTGTGTTTTGAGTCTTGTTGTTCAAAATAGCTGGCCTATTTTCCAGTTGGATGTCAATAATGCATTCCTGAGGATGTGTATATGTCTTTACCTAAGGGATTCTTTGTTCATGGAGATCAAAGGGTCTACAAACTTAAGAAGTCATTGTATGGGTTGAAACAGGCCCCTAGGAAGTGGAATAAAAACTTTCTATTGTTTTGTGTGATATTAGGTTCAGTCAAAGCAGAAATAATCATTAACTGTTTGTTAAGTCTGAACAAGATATAATTGTTGTGTTGTTGGTTTATGTGGATGACATAATCATTACTAGAAATTGCATTACTAAGATTGAAAATTTTATAAAAACTGTTTAGTAATGAGTTTATGATCAAGGATTTGGGTGAATTAAAATACTTCTTGGGTATTAAAGTCATTAAGAGTGGAAAATGAATTGTGTCTTACACTCAAAGAAAAGTATTGTGTGAGTTATTGGATGGTTAGTATGTTGGGTTGTAAAACCAACTTCTTCTCTATTGTATTAAACCAAAATAAACCACATAAGAAAATTATTAAGAAGGATGATTATCTTTTGGTTTGTTTTGGTAATTTTCAAAAGATTGTTGGTAAACTAATCTATTTGACTATAACCAGGCCTGACATTTTTTATGTTGTGAGAAGCTTAAGTCTTGCTATGCATTGGTTATTTGAAATCTGATCTGAAATTGTTTTTTGGTACTGAGGTATCTTTAAGGGTGCTCTTAGGAACGGGGGTGGGTGTTCTTAGAGCCAGTGATGTTTTGAGGTTAACTCATTGTTGACTCGAGATTGGGCCAAGTGCTAGTTACAGGAGGTCTGTGGTTGGCTTTTGCAGTATTCATTGGTAGCTGCCTGCTGTTCTTGGAAAAGTATAATAACGCAGTATTGACAAAATCCTCAGCAGAAGCTGAGTATAGGGCTATGTCCAATGTTGCCTGTGAAATTATTTGGATACTTAAGATATTAACTTATTTGAAAGTGGAATATACTATTCTTATGCAAATGTTTTGTGATAGTAGTGCAACTATGCAAATTGCTGCAAATCCTATATTCCATGAAAGGACTTAACATTTTGAAGTTGGTCTTTACTTTTTAAGAGAAAAGATTAATGAAGGAGTATTTAGAACTTGTAAAGTTTAGTCTCAGGATAATGTGGTTGATGTTTTAGCAAAAGGTGTATGTTCTGCTGAACATACGAAGTTTTGTGATGAGTTGAAATTGGTTAACTGGTCCAGGTTTAGTTTAAGGGGGTGTATTGAGATACCTCTTCATAAGTTTTTAACACTAAATCTGGTGAGATTGGCGTGAGGATGGTGTGTTGTTATTTGCCTAGTTTTTGTTTTAAGTATGTTTTAAGGTTTTGAAAGTCTTTGTATCAAATGTCTCAGGGTGATTGAAAGTGTCTCAAAATTCAAAGTTAAAGGGTCCAAGATAGCAAGGAGCTAAAGTCTATTGGAGAAGGCTATATAAGACATTCATCTCTCCTTTTTTATTCATTCAGTCGATATATTTTATCTCTGTTAGTTGTATTCTCTCTCAATTAGGGTTTGTTAGTTTGTTAGTTGATTCTTATTTCTTTTGTAAATTGTAAAACACTGATTGTAATTGCTGAGCAAAGGGGTGGTTGGTTGTGTTCAGCTTTAATAAAATAAGTTTGATTCTTGCATTTCCGGGTTTGATTAAGAAAGTTTATAGTATGTATTTTTCCTTAATTAATTGTCAGTCGCAAAATATTTCAAACGACCAAGATGATCGATAACAAGAGAAGATATCATGCTTAAGATTTAGAAACAACGAGTTGGGTTACCCGCGCTTTGCTGCGGGGCGCAAAGGACAAACGGTCGTTACTTAACGTTCGTTATGTAACGACCGACCGACGGACTATTTTCGTAAATTAAATTTGATACCCATTCTCAATGGGAAAACACATTAACCAAAAAATGGTATTGAGAATGAAAGTTGTAAGACAATGAAAACCCCGTTGTCTATAATATTATTGATCAACCAATTATATAGAGTACAAGATATCAAACCCTAATGGACCCAACCCACAAGCCGGGCTTGGGCCATATTTATTCTCTAACACTCCCCCGCAGTCCGAGCGGTGCGAAATCGCGGCAAAGCTCGAGTGGAGAAAAAAAAAACTAAGAAATAAAAATATTCATACAGACCAAGTTAAATTCTATAGTGTCAAAGATTGGCAGACTCAACCTGTATCTATCTGCTTAACACTGCAGATCAAGGTATATCTATCTGTCGAAGAGACAGACTTCAACCTGTTATCTATCTGCTTAACAACTGCAGACTCAAAGAATCTATCAGTCCCAAATATGGCAGACTCAACCTGAATCTATCTTGCCGAAAACCACAAGTCGTCCCCGGGACTGATACCTAGATTTGACAAAAGTCGTCTCGGGACTTGATACCCTAGATTCGACAATAGTCGTCTCGGGACTTATACCCTAGATTCAATACCAACAAAAGTCGTCTCGGGATTTGATACCCTAGATTCGACTCACAAATAAACACTTGTAATAAAATAACGTGCCTCAATTAGCCATTACAATCATCAAAGTATGTCCCCACTTTCTTCATTTCATTTAATTTCACCAAAAACCAAAAGCACCTCCATTTCTCTCTTTGTAAAACAAATCACCACACCAGATCTTTATAAACCACGATCGACCAACAAATAGTAATATCTTGTCGAGTGCTATCAATTTTGAACCAAAGATACGACATCAAACAACAAGATAAGTCGACACGTGTAATCACACAAAGCCAACGATCAACAAATAAATGTGGCGGCTGGTTATCACAAAACCAACGGTCGACCACAAGCGTCGTTGGTAATCTAAATACATTAGAAGTAAAATTACTAGCATTTAGTCCATTTGACGAATGATACGTGCATGGCAAGGCTCGTTTCTAAGGCGAGGAGTATCGATACGTTGCCCCCTTCAATTAGATTTTCTAGCTCTGCCACTGGATACGGGTTGATATGTATATCCCGAACCATGTCTATGAAGAATGGGTCAACATGCAGTTTAATGTGTTCCTTCATTTTAGCTAGTCATGCACATGCACGTTCTCTTTTAGATTTACATTTCCTTTTTCTAAATATTAGTGGGTACAAGTATATGGCAGTTATGTTTCTTTGCTATTTAAATGTAATTTGTAAACTCAGTTAAGATATGAATGAATGAATGAAAAGAAAAGTATTTTAGATTCTTTTCTCTCTATTGTTTTTGGAGTCTTGCCCGCTCAAAAGGTCTTATCCTTCCGCTTCTTCATCTAGTTCTTAGGAGACTTACCATCTCGAATTAGTATATAACAACAAACCTGTTTATTCAAGTATCTAGTCCATTTGTAAATAGGAGAGTGGCCATTGTTCACGTTATTCAAGAAAGTTGAGCATTTTTTAGTTATAATGTACACGACGTGACTGCTTGTGGTTGTTTTCGGATTTTCTCTCGCCATCCCAGAATTTTAACCCAAGGAACATGTCGTATTAATGCTGCTAAGCACTTCATTAGCAATTTTAGTAAGAACATTACATAAAATGTCAAGTGCATCAACTAGCCCCATGAAGCACAATTGTTTATATGCTATGTTTTCCTTCAAACCAATCCACACTATTTGTGAACGACATTGTTTCCTAATGAAATGCATCCCACTTGGTCGTTCGCCAAATCGATATTAATAACTGAACATTAAGGTAGTTGTCACTGTTATCACATAAAGTTATAATCTATTTTTCCATTTACTATAACAAAAATATGTAATGTTTCCTAGAAACTTAAATAATATACAAGTCCGAATGCAAATTCTATAAAGTGAAAAAATACTTCAGGATATGAATTTTTGTAATAATTATTAATAAATAATATTAAATTATAAAAAATAATAAAAAAAAAATAAAAAAAAAAATAAAATAAATAAAACTAATAAATATATAAAAAATTAAAATAGATATATAATAAATATTATAACAAAAAAAAAAAAAATAATAAAATAAAAAATATAAATATAAAAATATAAAATAATAAAATAAAATAATATAAATAATAATAAAAAAATAATAAAAAAAGATAAAAAAAAAAAATAATAATAAATAATAAAAATAAATAAAATAAAAAAAAATAAAAAAAAAATAAAATTAAAAAAATAATAATATTTATATATAAATAATAAAAATAAATAAAATATAATAAATAATATATAATTTTAAAATAATTAAAAAAAATAAAATAAAAAAATAAATATAAAATTATAAAAAATATAAAAAAATAAAAATAAAATAAATAAAGAATAATAAATAAAAATAAAAATAAAAATAATTAAATAATAAAAAAATAAAATAAATAAATTATATAAAATATAAAATAAATATAATAAAAAAAAATAAATAAAAAATAAAAATAAAATAAAAAAAAAATAAAAAATAATAAATTAAAAAAATAAAAAATAAATAATAAAAAAAAAAATAAAATATTATAATATAAAATAAATAAAAATAAAAATATAAAAAATAAATAATAAATAAAAAACTGTAACAAAAATATGTAATGTTCCTGGCTTAAATAATATAATTCGAATGCAAATTTCTATGAAAGAAAAAAACTTCAGATTTGATTTGTATATATGTTTTTTAAATGGTTTCTCCGGTAAATATATTATTCCAAAAAACGTTTAAGTATAATGGATGTGAGTGAATCCAAACATCTTAGCCCGTTACATAGGCGGAAGCTAACATAACAAGCACAACTACTCCAAAAGAGGATACTACATATAACTAGATTACGGTTGACTCAACAAACATCAAAATGAATCTATTTCTTCTTCCGACCACGGACCGTGATATCAAACTCATCACAAATAGCCTGAAGGTTATCAGACATATCATGACTATGTCTATCATACAGATCATCACCATAAGGGTCGTAGTCATCATCTCGTTTCATTTACTTCCATTGTTCCCGCAAGCTATCGGTACCGTAACCACTGTAACTACCATGTTTTAAACCTTTTGATGCCATAAAAGTTGCGTGTTTATCGAACACCTCTTCCACTTCACTATCACTATCCGCGTTTACCGTAAAAACAACCTTCGGTAACGACTTTCCGTTATCATCCATAAGAAGAATTTTCCCTTCAATCAATTGTCTTTCAAATTTATCAACCCTTTCTGCTATAGGGGTAGTACTAATACTACTAGATGCGACCCCCTTCCCAACCGAACTTGAATCCCCCCATTCGTACCCAATTCATCATCATTTTCAATCGATTTAAGCACGTCATATGAATTTGAGTTACTAATCTCTTGTCTATACACTTCAGCTTACTTTTTTTTACAACAAGCGCTGACACCATTCTTATTAGAAACAGATCTGTAAATGGATTTGTATATATGTTACAAGTTTATAACTCTTCATGGATTGGTGCTATAAAATAACCATTGCTAACCTTTCCATAAGTATTTTTAGTGTGAACGATATTATGACATATCGATCATAGTCATGGACGGAATAATGACATAATTTGACTAGGTACATTTATGATAAATTATACAAAACGAGGAACACAATTTTTTGGACGAGATGCATTTAAGAAAAATCAAAGTATTTTCACAAAATTAATATTACGCCGCAAAATTTCATGGTTCCGTCCCTGACCATAGTCTCATTGTATCCTAACTTAATAAACGTCTCATCGGTAATATAGTTGTCGAAATATAGAATCAGACTTTTATTTTACCTCTCTTTAGCATTATATTAATACATGTCATCACATATGACTTGAACCTCACAAAAGGCTTCACTAGATGCCTAAGGATGAGCTTTACTTGGCAGAGTGAAAAATGAATTATTCACTTATGACAAGTTACTGTCTAGCAGTTTATTCTTTATGCATAACTGCATAAGAAAAAGGGGTTAACGTACATGGCACAGTAAAACTTTAGAAAAATAAAGTAGGAATTTCTGTTACTTTATTAAGCGAGGCCCAACAACATTGAAAAGAAAGAAAAGAAAAAGAGATTGAATTGATATTGACTTGGCACTAACCACATTTTTAACAACTTACCACATTTACCACAACACATTTACTAATGTTCTAGACTTCTTGATAAGCTGTTTATTACACCAGATTTATTACAACAAACATAGTCTTCGTCCCATTTACATCCAATAAATATTAACCAAGTCATAGTGTTTTAAAAAAGTATTTCTCAAAAGATGGTGATCTTGAAAATATTATCCAAATGATGGTAATATTTTATCTTAAATAAACCACAGTTATTATTAATGGTACTAAACATATCATTTTTTATATTTCGTCGATGACTTCGTATAACATAACTTTTATCAATTGCAATTATTATTTTTATAGTGAGTTTACAATTTTTTAAAAAAAGTTAAACCTAAACCGTAACTTGGTGTTAGCCGAAGACTTGTTTGATTTTTCATCAATGATTTGCTTTGTTCAGTCTTCACGAGAGACTATCTAAGAAAAAATGGTTAAGTTTCATACGTATTTTTAAAATGTACAAAAATCATACGTGAACTAAAAAAAAATATAATATCATACCCTTAGTTGACATGGTTAATGTTTTGAAAAGCCAGTCTTTAATCGAAAATCCGATCAGTCATCGGTGAACCATGGGATACCGGTCAACCGGTTTCTGACCATCGGGTCAACCTGGTTTTTCACAACTAAAAAAATTAAATATATTTGCAATTATACAAAAAATATATATGTATAAATAATGAATATTCCATATATTAAGCATTAAAACTATTTACTAACAAACATAACATGTAAAAATAAAATTACGACTTGTTTTATTTGTAAAAAAACACGAAAAAACCAAAACCCGGTCGGGTCGTGAGAACCGGGTTGACCCTGGTCACTTCAAACCCAGCGGGTCTAACCGGGTTTCGAAAATATCAAACCCGGTTCAATTTAACCCGTTTTTTCGACCGAAACCGATTCAACCAATTGAACCAGCCGAGTCGAACTGGATTTCAACACACTGGACGTGGTAAAACGAATTAATATCATATACATACTTCTAAAATTCGTGATTTGCTATTGGAAGTGCGCTTTAATTCGCTTTACCACGTCAACCAAGGTATGATATCAAAACAAATTTTAAAAGTATGTATACGATATTAGTAATTTTTTTAAGTTTACGTATGATATTTGTACATTTTAAGAATATCGTACGAACTTAACCCATTTTTTTCTTAAAAGTCCCGTGAACTGAACAAAGCAAATCATGAAAAATCAAAAACGTGTTCGGCTAACACCAAGATACAGTTAGATTTAACTTATTTTAAAAAATTGTAACTGATATAAAATATAATTGCATTGATAAAAGTTTTGTTATAGATTTACACGAAGTCATCGAGGAATTATAAAAAATGATATGTCTAATACCATTAATAATAATTGTGGTTTATTTAAGATAAAATATTACCATCATTTGGATAATATTTTCAAGATCACCATCTTTTGGTAAATACTTTTTTAAAACACTATGACTTGGTTAAAAACTCAAAGTAATTTTTTAAATAATTAATTACAATTTAATTCACAAAATTTTCTAGACTCTCACTTACATTTATACATAAAAAGACAAAAAAAGTACACACAATAAATATTGACGTCACGTACTCTACACCGTAGATGATATGCACAAAATTTCTTCTAGTTTAAGTGATATATACATTAGGATTTAGGTTCATTTGGATACAAAGTTTTTTGTGGATACCAGGGGACCACTCTCTACCTCTATCATCTTCATCTTAATCTAATGGATAAGATTAAACCAAAAGTTATTTTCAACCTTTTTTTTCAAATTTTAATATCTCTCAAACCGTTAATCGTCAAGCGAAAAAAAATATACCATCACGATGAGCATTTAATTATCTTTCTATAGATATCCACTTTGATATACTTTCGACAAAAAAAAATTTCAAGTTTTTTTCACTTTTTTTCACGTTTTTTTCACATTTTTTTCACGTTTTTTTCACATTTTTTCACTTTTTTCCACGTTTTTTTCACGTTTTCTCACTTTGATATACTTTCGACAAAAAAAAAATTCCGTTTTTTTCACATTTTTTTCGACTTTTTCTCATTGAAACTTGCATGAGAATCATATATGATATTTAGATTTACTGTTAAATCATATTAGATGTTAGATGTTAAATCATATATGATTGTGTATGTCATATATGAAATTAGGTGTTATGTCATATTAATTAATATTTAATTTTAGTGTTAAATCATATATGATATTAGTGTTATATCATATATGATTTTTAATGCAAATTTCAACAACGGAAAAAAAACGAGAAAACAACGTGAAAAACGGAAAAAACGAAGAAAAAAAAATTTCTCGAAAAAACGTGAAAAACGAAAAAAAAAAGGTGAAAAAAGTAAAAAAAAACGTGAAAAATCTGAAATTTTTGAAAAAAAAATAACGTGGAAAAAAAAAGATGAATAAAGACGTGAAAAAAACCTGTATTTCTTTTGTTCGAAAGTAAATCAAAGTGGATATCAATTAAAAATAATTAAATGCTCGTTGCGTGATGGTATATTGTTTTTTAATCTTAACGATTAACGGTTTAGGAAGATATATAAAATTTTAAAAATTAGGCGAAAATAATTAAATGCTTTTTAATCACAACCATTGAATTTTTTTAGATGGATGGTGTGATGAGTTCCCCCCCCTAGTATGCCAACCTTTTTTTGTTATTCAATTAAACTCTAGTTTATTAAAATAGATTTAAAATAGTTATCAGTAATGTATCGTGCAACATTGATGACATATTTTAAGATTGCAATTAGTACGCATGATCGCATATGTTCTTCCAGATAGTTATCTGAAAATTAAGGTATATATCTATTTTATTATATAATAAAACAAGCTTTTTTACAAGTCTCTTAATGCAGCCTCATTAAATTTTGCTGACGTGTCGCTCTCATATTCACCCTCACATATGGCAAATACAATAAATAATAACACATACACTAAAGCTTACTGTGTACGCTTCTTTTTTTCAAAACCATGAAAACAGTTTCAATCAAATTAAATATCCATAAACCTTCTATAAATCATTCAAAACTGAAATTCATCCCTAATTTGAGCAACTTATACAATCACAACTGTATGAACGATTCTCAAAATTATTCTATACGCTTTTCTTTCAAAAATTCTTCTTAAGACAGTTCTAAATCAACCTGATTCAAAACACCAACAACATTGAAAAGAAAGAAAAGAAAAAGAGATTGAATTGATAGTGACTTGGCACTAACCACATTTTTAACAACTTACCACATTTACCATAACACATTTACTAATGTTCTAGACTTCTTGATAAGCTGTTTATTACACCAGATTTATTACAACAAACATAGTCTTCGTCCCATTTACATCCAATAACTATTAACCAAGTCATAGTGTTTTAAAAAAGTATTTCCCAGGCAAGTAATAGAAGGAATGTCAATACCACGAAGGGAAAGATTTAACCTCGAAGGAAGTTTATCCAAACTAACTTTCCAAGCAAAAACGTTTATCTTAATATTTCGTCGATGACTTCGTATAACATAACTTTTATCAATTGCAATTATATTTTATATCAGTTACAACTTTTTTAAAATAAGTTAAATCTAACCGTATCTTGGTGTTAGCCGAACACGTTTTTGATTTTTCATGATTTGCTTTGTTCAGTTCACGAGACTTCTAAGAAAAAATGGGTTAAGTTCATACGGTATTTTTAAAATGTACAAATATCATACGTGAACTAAAAAATATATATTAATATCATACCCTTAGTTGACGTGGTTAATGTTTTGAAAAGAAGGTCTTTAATCGATCCGATCGAGTCATCGGGTGACCGAGGTTACCGGTTCAACCGGTTCGACCATCAGGTCAACCCGGTCTTCCACAACTAGAAAAATTAAATATATTTGCAATTATACAAAAAATATATATGTATAAATAATGAATATTCCATATATTAAGCATTAAAACTATTTACTAACAAACATAACATGTAAAAATAAAATTACGACTTGTTTTATCTGTTAAAAAACACGAAAAAACCAAAACCCGGTCGGGTCTTGAGTACCGGGTTGACCCTGGTCACTTCAAATCCGGTGGGTCTAACCGGGTTTCGAAAATATAAAACCCGGTTCAATTTAACCCTTTTTCGACCGGAACCGGTTCAACCGATTGAACCAGCCAGGTCGAACTGGATTTCAAAACATTAGACGTGATAAAGCAAATTAAAGCGAATTGATTTAAATTCATGATATGCTATTGGAAGTGCACTTTAATTCGCTTTACCACGTCAACCAAGGTATGATATCAAGACAAATTTTAAAAGTATGTATACGATATTAGTAATTTTTTTTAAGTTTACGTATGATAATTGTACATTTTAAAAATATCATACGAACTTAACCCATTTTTTTCTTAAAAGTCTCATGAACTGAACAAAGCAAATCATGGAAAATCAAAAACGTGTTCGGCTAACACCAAGATATGGTTAGATTTAACTTATTTATAAAAAATTGCAACTAATAAAATATAATTGCATTGATAAAAGTTTTGTTATAGATATACATGGAGTCATCGAGGAATTATATAAATGATATGCTTAATATCACTAATAATAATTGCGTTTTATTTAAAATAAAATATTACCATTATTTGGATAATATTTTCAAGATCACTATCTTTTGGGAAATACTTTTATAAAACACTATAACTTGGTTAAAAACTCGTGTTTTGTGGCACCATACCATCCAGCCTTATGTTGGATCAGGAAAATTGAAATGAAATTTGCTAAATTTAAAAGTTAAAAGAAATATAGAAAGGATTGCCACACAATTGCAATTATTTCGTTAAAGACAATGGAATGATAAATATATTTTTTAAGAAACGGTTCGTGTTTCATACGTGCTTGCAAATATGTGTCAACTATTTTTTTCTCTTATGTAAATTGTTAGTTAAATCATGTGACCCCACCAATCTAACAGATGGTTTCCATTTTACGATTTATTTTCCATTTCACAATTCGTTTTCACCCGTAACTTTTCATATTTAGGGGGTGTTTGGGATTGCTTATTCAAAATAGATTATGCGTTTTGAAAATGGATAATCAAATAATCAGTTGTTGCAAAACGTGATTATGAAATATAGTGTTTGGATTTGATTATGTAATATGAAATAAATTATTTAAAAACTTTGGTTATAAAATTACCAAAAGAGACATGGAAAAGACAAAACAATTAATAAGAGCATAGCCATTTACACAAGCAAACAAAAAGGGCATTATGGTAATTAAATAGAAAAAGAAGAACACGTTTTCAAAAAGCAGGGGTTGAGCACCAGCTCCAAAACGCCATTTTGAAAGCACCTAAACGCAAATAATTAATTTTTGATGTCTGTTTGACAAACACTTAAAACTGCTTATTTGCGTTTCGAAAATGCAATAATCAAATAATCTATATAAAAACTCAATCCCAAACACCCTCTCACACACTTTTAATTCTTATTTTAAGTCGTTAATTTGAAATAGAATAGATGCAACCATCACTTCCTCACATTTAATATGATGGTTATGAGTTAGTATTTTACTTAATAAATATAATAAGATCGACCTTTTGGCTCAACAATATGAACAATTCGTCATTTTCGAAGACGAATCTATAGATAGTGCTTTTGCTAGATTTAATACTATTATTACTAGTCTAAAAGCTCTTGATGAAGGTTATTCTAGCAAGAACTATGTTAGGAAGTTTCTTAGGGCTCTACATCCTAAATGGAGAGCAAAGGTCACGGCGATTGAAGAGTCGAAAGACTTAACGTCACTATCTCTTGATGAACTTATCGGGAACCTCAAAGTTTACGAAATGATCATTAAGAAAGATTCCGAAATAGTCAAAGCAAACGTTGAAAGGAAATCTCTTGCTTTAAAGGCTAGGAAAGAATCTAGTGATAAAGAGTGTTCGACTTCCGGAACTGAAGACGAAGAGTACGCCATGGCGGTAAGAGACTTTAAGAAGTTCTTCAAAAGAAGAGGAAGATTCGTGAGACAACCTTGGAACGACAAAAAGACGTTCCAAAGAAGCCGAGACGACAAAAATGGTAAAAGTGATAGAAAATGCTTTAGATACGGCGACCCGAATCATCTTATTGGAGAATGTCCAAAGCCACCGAAAGACAAGAACCAAAAAGCTTTTGTCGGAGGTTCTTGGAGTGATAGCGATGAAGAAGATGACGAGAAGGTCAAAAACGAAACATGTCTCGTAGCTCAAGCATCAAGTGAGGTATGTTCTGAATCCTCTTACTTTAGTAATGAAAACTCGTCAATAGATGGTTTAATATTAGATAATAAATATGATAAACTGTGCAAAATGAGCTTAAAGATAATCACTAAAAACAAAAGACTAAAAGCCACTAGAAATAGCTTAGAAAAGGAAATTAGTATTCTAAAAGAAAAAGTGTCTACACTCGAGAATAACAAGGAAGCTAATCTCGAATGTGTAAAATGTCATATGCTTAAAATTGAAAATGAAAAGCTTAAAGAGGAAGCTCTTAAACTAACCAAGTTTGAAAATAGCACATATTGCTTAAATAAAATGCTAAATAATCAAAAACCCTCCGGAGAAAAGTTAGGTTTAGGGTTTAATTCATTTGAAGCATCATCTAGTGGAACTAAAGAAATAAAATTTGTGAAAGCTCAGAAAAGGCATCCTCTGATGGAGGTCCCATAAATATGGGCGGCCCCCTTAGTGTGTAGGCGGCCCCCAAAGAAAATATAGGACCGCCACCAGCAACTACGCCTGGATCTGAGAAAAGTGTGTCTTTTTAAAAATCTATTTTGGGTCCTAGACCAAAACACATAATAGTAAACAATGTAAAAGTTCCTGTTGCTAGTGATAATGAAGTTAAAAAAATTTATAAGCCATTATCAAAACCCGTAGTTGGATTTTTAAAACCTAATTTTAGATCAAAAACTCCACCACCTAGAAGAGTCATCAATAATTATCCTCTTCCTAAGACACCACAATCAAAAAGAAACATTGGTCGACAAAATCAACCTCGTGGCTTTCTCGTAACTTGGAACAACTTCCCACGTCAAAGTTACATGCCATGGGAAATGTGTCTTCCATTTCCACATCCCAACCAATTGCATCAAATGCAAGGGATGTTTAGTACTAACAACTTTGGACCCATGAGATATTAGGGACTAAATGTTTGAGGTGTTGCATTATATAAATAGATATGCCTTAGAGTCGACTTGGAACCCGATGAGTGGATAAAGGATAGCGGATGCTCCAAACACATGACGGGTAACCGAAAGCTCTTCTCAAGCTACAAGGCATACAATGGAGGTAATGTTATTTTTGGTAGCAATCTTCGCGGTAACATCATTGGCAAAGGTACGATTTTTAATGACTCTCTCAAAATAGATAATGTAGAATATGTAGATAATTTAAGATTTAACTTGTTAAGTATAGGACAAATGTGTGATAGTAAGTGTAGAGTAACTTTCTCTGAACATGATAGTGAAATTACTAAGATGTAAGTTAAAAAATAGGTATAGGTATTAGGAAGAAAGGATTGTATGTGATGAAATTAAGAAATAAGCCTAAAGACCAAATTTGTCTAACAACGTGTGATGAAAATTCTACGTTGTGGCATAAGAGATTAGGTCACGCAAATATGCGTCTCATTCAATCGTTAGCATCTAAGGAATTAGTTAGAAACTTACCTAAGCTTAAGTTTGTATCAACACTTCCAGATGCTTGCAAATTGGAAGCAAACTCACGCTAGTCCATAAGGGCTAAGAAAATAGTCTCAATGACTAGAATGCTTAGAACTCTATTATATGGATCTCTCTTCGTCCATCCGCCGTATGAGAGTTACAGAGGAAACGGATACAGCCTTAGTCATAGTAGATGACAACTCAAGTCATACATGGATCTATTCTTAAGACAAACGAAGCTTTCAATCAATTCAAAATATCATAGTAAGTAAAATTCCAAAACAATTAGGATGTACAATAGTGTCAATAAGAACCGACACGTGGTATGGGAATTTGATAATGAAGTGTGCATATGTAGAGTTTTTTGTAATGCCATGCAATTACGCATAACATCTCAACTCATCCACGCACTCCTCAATCAAATGGCGTGGTTGAAAGGAAAAATAGGACACTTCAAGAAATGAGTAGGACTATGTTGAATGAGCAATCGTTACCACAAAAGTTTTAGTGTAACGCAGTAGACACTTCAACATACATTCTCAACCAAATCCTAATTAGAGCCATCTTAGGAAAAACACCTTACAAACTCTTAAAAGGTAGGAAACCTACTCTAGATTACTTTAGAGTGTTTGGAAGAAAGTGCTTCATTTTAAACACTAAAGACTACCTTACAAAGTTTGACCCAAAGTTATACAAAGGTATCCTTTTAGGTTACTCGCAAAATAGTAAAGCATGCATCATCCTTAACAAACATACTAGGAAAGTTGAAGAATCACTCAACGTGACATTCGACGAAACTCCTCCACCCTCTAAGACATCACCCTTGGTGGATGATGACTTAGATGAAGAAGAAGCAATTAAGGTTACCGAAAAGAAAAACCTAGAAAATGACATTGAGGATGAAACTTTAGAGATTGACGAAATAGTCAATATTAAGGAATCTAGGAACCATCCATTGGAAAATGTCATAGGAAACCTTAACCAAAGAACCCTTAGATCACAAGCCCAAAACCAAAGTAACTTCTTTTGTTTTATATCAACTATAGAACCTAAGAATGTGAATGAATCCTTAACGGGTGATAGTTGGATAGTCGCTATGCAAGAAGAATTAAATTAATTCATTGCTAACAACGTTTGGGAGTTAGCTCCACAACCTAGGAATATGACAATCATAGAAAATAAGTGGGTGTTTAGAAATAAGTTAGACGAGAACGGTATTGTTTCTCGAAATAAGGCTAGGTTAGTTGCTCAAGGCTATAATCAACAAGAGGGCATCGATTATGATGAAACTTATGCCCCAGTTGCTAGACTTGAGTCAATTAGGATACTATTAGCTTATGCTTGTGCTTTAGATTTTAAGCTATTCCAAATGGATGTAAAAAAGTGCATTCCTGAATGGTTTTATCAATGAGGATATGTGGCACAACCTCCAGGATTCATTGACTTTAAAAAACCAGGTCATGTTTATAAACTGAAGAAAGCCTTATACGGTCTTAAACAAACACCCAAAGCTTGGTATGATAGATTAAAAGCTTTTCTTATTAAACATGAATATAAAATGGGAATGGTAGATAACACTCTTTTTACTAAGAAGAAAGGTTATAACCTCATCATCGTTTAAATATATGTCGACGACATTATATTCGGTTCGACTTATCAAGACATGTGTGATGAATTTGCCAAAATCATGCATGATGAGTTCGAGATGAGCATGATGGGTGAACTTAACTTCTTCCTTGGACTACAAATAAAACAAATGGAATATGGTATTTTCTTTAATCAATCTAAATATATTAAAGAAATGCTTAAGAAATTTGGCTTAGAAGAATCTAAACTAATGAAAACCCCGATGTCCTCTGATACCAAACTCACGAAAGACGAAGAGTGTGAGTCGGTAGATAGTACCAAGTATCGAGGCATGATAGGTAGTCTATTATACCTAACGGCAAGTAGGCTTGATATCATGTTTAGTGTCTGCCTTTGTGCCCGCTTCCAAGAGGCTCCCAAAACCTCTCACCTTGAAGCGGTTAAGCGTATCTTCCTATACATTAAAGGCACTACGTACTTAGAATTATGGTATCCTGAGGGGACCGACATAGAAACAGTAATATATGCCAACTCTGATCATGCGGGAGATTATGTGGACCGAAAGAGCACTAGCGGTATTTGTACGTTCGTGGGATGTTGTTTGACATCTTGGTTCTCGAAGAAACAAACCGCTCTTGCTATATCTACTACCGAAGCCGAATACATAAGCATTGGAAAGGCATGTCAACAAGCACTAAGGATGAAACAACCTCTTATCAACTACGACGTTCGACTCGACGACATCCCGATCATGTGCGATAATAAAGGCGCGATAGACCTTAGCAAAAACCCGGTGCAACATTCTTGTACTAAACACATCGAAATACGTCACCACCTTCTTCGTGATAATGTCTAGAAAGGACATATCTCAATCGAAAAAGTGCCATCCGTCGACAACATTGCCGACATTCTTACGAAACCCCTTAAACGTGAATCGTTTAACTATCTACTTTTTGGTTTAGGAATGATGGAACACATTCCATAAATCATATTAGTCCTCTTCTCCTTCTTCTGTCTCAATTCTAGTCCGTATTCTATTCTGTGTCGTGACAACTTAAATACTTCATCCGAAGTACTTTAAGCATTTTTAATTCGCGAAATGCAAATTAAAACGTCACTCCTCTTTGTAAAATTTTCATCAAAACTAAGTCCAAAACGCCTCACTAAGGGCGGCCCCCATATCCCCGGCGCCCCCCTAATATATTTGGGACCGCCTGATAAATACGGGACCGCTAACAGCAGACACCATATTTTACACTTAGTCAAAATTTTCTCAAAACACAAAAACAAACACCCCATTTCTTCTCTGCAGCGACGAACACAACTAGAAACAACCCAAAATTCAAAATCAACCATTAAAACTTAAATTGAAGATCTAATCAACACCTATAATCATCCATAACATCACAAAGATCATCAATTGTAAGTCATTTCATCTATTTTCTTTTAATTTGAGTCTAGGGTTCATGATGAACACTAAAAATTAAAATTGGGGATTTTTCATTTTTCTTTCAATTTGGTACAATTAGGACCACTAGGTTACAATGTATAACTAATATGCCTCCCGTATACATAGGATTTGCATACATTATTAAGTTTGTCGAAAAATTAATTTTGAACCAAAACCCAATTTTATTTTCAAATCACTCACGTTAGGAACATAATAAAATTGTTGTTATGCATTGTTAATACAACTTAAAAACGTCTTCAAACACATGCATAATGATCTCATGAACAAAAGTCGAGATACATAAACATATGTGTTTTTTGACATGTTTGGATGAGCAAAATCAAATTAAGGAGCGTTTGGATTAACTCTTAGGATTTTATCTTTAGGTCGAGTTAATCGTTACTTCACATTTGTCACTTTTAGGCACACACTAGACACTTGCCCAAAGAATGTTGAAAGATTATGAATGATACATACTAAAATACTCTTATCAATGATAGATGAAAGAAAATGTCTCAAGACAAAAATAAATGCTCAGAAACTCACATTTCGTTAACTCTATATAAATCTTACCTTTCTAATCACACCAAATCCTCTCAAAAATCACTTCATCTAAAATACCTTGTCGACCTATTCATGAAGGAAGAATTGTTGACAAAAAATTTAACTCCAAAGAGTTTCAAACCTTGGAAAAGAACCTAAGCAAAATCAGGCTTCAAACCTTTCTTTATTTAAAAGGAAACCTATATCCAAAATTCATATATGAATTTTATCAAACGTTTGAACTAACCCTCATAAGTGATCTTTGGATCATATTGTTTGAAATAAATGGAAAACGAGTTGGTGCTTCATTTTGAGATTTTGGAACATTACTCAATATTGCTTTTATAACAATGATTGGTCTCTAAAATCCATCAACAAACAAAACAACACTCCAACAAAAGATCCTCTCTATACCAAATTAACTCATCCAACCTCAATCATATATAATATAACTAAGAAATGCTTAAATGATTTCAAGTTTGCATTAGAGGATCCATGCAATCTTTTCATTGAAGAGCTTTGTCCTTATCTTAAAGCGGCACACCTTCTCATTCGTGAGAACATCATATGTACCGTTGATATCGATAAAAGTCTATCGTTGGCTTGTGAAGCCTATATGCTCTTCTGCATCACCTCCTCTACACCCTTCAACATCTCTCATTTTATTCTAAATCGAATAAATGACTTCAAACATCGATCCAATGGCATCCTGCCATACGGATTTTTGTTGTCAAAATTTCTTGACAAACTAACCAAATTTTCTCCAAACAATCATAACTTCATCTCCTATCCAACAAAAATAAATCATCTATATATCATCTCAACTGACGAGATTTTTAAAGATGCTCGATGTGCGCATCATGATCATCACACGTATTCGAGATATAGCGACGTAACACGAGTATTTACTAGATTTATCTTGCAAGTAGAACTAAACGAGATATTATTATGATATATTCTAATGCATGTATAACTTCCCCTAATAACATATAACGCTTACTACATGACATCTCGTAGACTTTTATGTGACTTATATTATGTATGATTATCTCTTAGTTCATATATCAAATTGTGCTTCCTTAATAAAATTTAGGATAGCTAGTTTTGTGAATATAATTATTACGTATTAGATGATTCATGATGAAATAGGATTGATTGCAAAAAAAGGAAAAATAGGAAACTTTTTATGTACAGGATCTTGATAAGTGCTTAATTACACATATCTTTTACCTCTAAAAACGAGCTTAAATGACCAAAAACAGACAAAAACTGCCAAATATATGTTTGTTTTGCATTTGTATTGTGCAGGAAGTGGATATCAACAAAAAGACAGAAAACAGAGCTCAAATAACACAAAAATGTGATGAAATGGAAAAGACTGTGCAAAATCAAGGCCAAAGACCAAAAATGCCAAAGTCAGAGTCAATACTGAAGAATCAGCAGTCAAACCGGAGCCGGAACTGAAGAATACTATTGAATGCAATCTTAACCCATCTGATGGGCCGGGAAAGCCCAATAGTATAATTATGAAGACTGTGAAGACCAAATGGGCCCTCAATCAATTACAACAGCCCATTTGTGTGCATTTGACAAAGACTGTGAAGACTTTGAAGGCCCAATCCTAGCCCAGTTACAGCCAATCTCAGCCATTGTACACACAAAACCCACTTCATAACCTTATTGGGCTTGAAAAAGCCCAATAACCAAACCTGAACCTTATTGGGCCTTAAAAAGCCCAATAACATAAACCTAAACTCAATTGGGCCCAATACAAGCCCAAAAGCCCAAACCCAAACCCAGTGGGCCCAATACAAGCCCAATACTCTTTTTATAAAACTCAAGGACCAAAAATGTAAATTTTAAAACTTTGTTTTATAATTAAAAATGATAAAAATAAAGAAAAGGGCCAAAAATGCCAATTTTGAAAGTTATTTTATAAAAGAAAAAATGGTTTAAATAAAACACAAGGGCTGGTTTTGCAATTAACCAAAACTCTTTTTATTTCTTTTTAGTAATAAACAGCAGGGACCAGTTTTGCAATTACCTTAAACCTTCTTTTACTCTTTTTGTTATAAAACCAGAGGGGCCTTAATTGTCACTTTCCAAACTCCCTTTATAACTAAAATTTCGGCAAAATAAAATGAAAAGAAAGAGAAACAACAAGGGCCATTTTTGCATCATCTTCATTCTTTTCTTTTAAACAGACTAACCATAACTGTACCCTCACCACTTGGCGCCAAAACCTCAAACCGCCCTTCCCCATGGTTTTCACTCCCAAACCACCTCTATTGTACACTCACAGCTCACCTATACCCACTTCCCACCTTACCCTGCCCCTATACCCCTTCCCACTTGCAAAACACTCAACCCCGAAAACCCTTTCAATGGCTGAGATCATGAAAAGGCATATGGAGGGTTAGGATTACTCAGGATTGCATTGCACTTCACAAGAAACACAACCCAAGTCCAAAGAAAGGCTGAGAGCCTCTATAAAAGAAAAGAGAACAAGCCAAAGACCACACACCACTTTTATATATGTTTTAGTGTAATTTTACTTTTAAAAGTCTTTTATTAAGCAATTAGTGTAACTCAGTTCATTTTTAAAGTCCTA
>BQNB010084612.1:12093-25673 GCA_026074375.1 Tanacetum coccineum | reverse complement strand
GTGTATAAAAGGAGGTTCTAGGGCATAGAGTTATATACGAGTCATTCATAGAATTATCATAGCTTCAAGGTCTTTGTAAACCTAATACTTTGAGAGTATTCATATTATTAATAATATTAGAGCTTTTGTTTGTTGAATTATATTTTTATATAATTAATGTTTCATTGATAGTTCTTCTTAATATTAAAGATTAGATTCCGTATAATCTTTAATACGTTCAAATAAAGTTTTACTATAGTTGTGTTAGATTTATCTAATATATATAATCCTTATACAAGCTTAAGGAATTTGATCTATTGAAGTGGGGTCAACAACTTATGTGTGATGCAAGTGATTTCGCAGTTGGAGCTGTCTTAGGTCAAAAAGATAGTAAAAACTTTCACCCAATCTACTGCGCAAGCAAAACTCTAAATCCCGCTCAACAAAAATACACTGTAACCGAAAAAGAACTTATGGCTGTAGTTTTTGCATTCGACAAATTTAGATCCTATCTTAGTCTATCAAAAACTATCTTTCACACCGATCATTCATCTCTAAAGCATTTATTCAAGAAACAAGCTGTTAAACCACGTCTTATTCGTTGGATACTATTCTTACAAGAATTTAACATAGAAATCAAGGATATAAAAGGTACATAAAATGTCGCAGCTAACCATTTATCCTGAATTGAAAACGACGAGTTAAGTGATGACAATGAAGTGGATGATAACTTTCCTGGAGAAACCCTTATGGAAATTAACACCAAAGATAAACCATGGCTTGCAGATTTTGCAAACTACTTGGTAGCTGATATTATACCAAAAGGGATGACGTATCAACAAAATAACAAATTCTTCTCGACCTCAAACACTACTTTTGGGAGAAACCTTACCTCTTCAAAGTATGTTCTAACGGAATGATCAGACGCTGTGTATCTGGATCAAAAACCCGAACAATCTTAGATCAATGTTACCACGGACTAACCAGTGGACATTATGGACCAGATGTAATCGCTAAAAAGGTCCTAGACTTAGGTTTTTACTGGCCAACAATCATAAAGGAAGCTCATACTCTAGTTCAACTTTGTGAAGCATGCCAAAAGATAGGAAATATATCAAAACGAGATGAGATGCCCTTAAACAACATTCAAGTATGTGAAATTTTTGATATTTGGGGTATTGACTTTATGGGACGTTCCCAAAATCGCATAAGTTTAAATACATTCTTGTTGCTATTGATTACGTATCTAAATGGGTCGAAGCTCAAGCTTTACCAACCAATGATGCCCTAGTTGTTGTCACTTTCTTAAAGAAACTATTCTGCCATTTTAGAATGCCCAAAGCTTTAATCAACGACTGAGGTACTCACTTCTACAACAAAATAATGGAAAAGACTATGAAAAGATATGGAGTTAACCACCGTTTCTCTACATCATATCACCCTCAAACTAGTAGTCAAGTTGAAAACACGAACAAAGCTCTTAAAAGATTTCTTAAAAAGACTGTTAAAGACAATCCTGCTATTTGGTCAAGAAAACTTGATGACGCTCTATGGGCTTTTCGTACTAATTACAAAACACATATCGGGACCACACCTTATATTATGGGAAAGAAATGCCTCTTACCATTTGAAATTGTAACTGTGCATACTGGGCTAAAGAATTGCAACCCAGATCTCATTGTGGCTGGTGAAAAAAGAATGTTCGTTCACTAATTAGATGAACTTAGACATCAAGCCTATGAAAACTCTCAATTATACAAAGCTAAAACCAAAGTCTGGCACGATAGAAAACTACGAATGAGAAAATAATTCAAACATGGAAACAAGGTTTTGCTCTTTCACTCAAAGTATAAATTCAAACAACCGAAACTCAGATCCCGTTGGCTAGGACCATACGTAGTAAAATATCAATATCCGTCCGGATATGTTGAACTATATGGTAAAGAGAAAATGATGCAAGTGTTGAAATGAGTTTTAAATTTATGTGATTATGTGTTAGTGTAAATGTATGGACTATTATGTGACTGATATGTGTTATGTGCTACTTGCGGGTATCCATGGCCTGTTTAGTGGAAGGTACTGTGGCCTAGCCAGGAGGGTTACTTGCGGGTATCCATGGCCTAATCTAGAGGGAAAAGGATTTGGTATGATCCAAGAGCGATTTAGGTCGTCTGCTTGGTGTCTGAGGGATCGGATGAGTACACCTACTCAAGTGTTAGTTATGAGGGATCGGATGGGTACGCCTACCCAGTATATGATTTGTTGGTTTAATATGAATGGAATGAGTTGCATGTTAGCTGGTATGTTAGTTAGCATAATTTTCATGCAAATGTATTGTTTTATACTCACAGTAATTCGGTTAAATTGTTTTGGAAATGGATTGAATATGTAAGTCTGAAAACCTATGTTTCTCACCAACCATTGTGTTGACGTATAAGCATCATTTTCAGGTATTCAACAGGATGAGGTTGAAGTTAGGAAAAGTGGCTAGTTGGACCGTAGGCAGCTGGCGAAGTTTAGTTATCTAGATTTTGTTATTTGTTTTGGATGATGAATGTTAATTGTTTTGCTTTGTTAGGATGTATGAATGTTTTCATGTCATGACGTTGACATGAACTGCCTTCATTTCAATGTCAGACGCCTTTTGGATTTTTTGGAAGGTTTAGGTATTTTCATGACACTACAAAAGATGAGAACTACGTGTTCTATACATGTATTATGCATGTTTTTAGTTTTTTTAAAAAGTAAAGACGGCCAATGTGTTTGTGATATTCCCTTTCTTACTCGTCGTGCCTCGCTTTCCCGCCTTGGCGGGTGTGACACTCCCTTTAGTGCTAATTGCTAAGAAGTCCTAAGTATGGAAGTTACAGTTAAAGAAGTATAAGTGCCAAGCCTTAGTTATGATATCGTAGGTAATATATATATAGTATATAAAAAATATATATATATATAATATATTAATATATATAAAGATTGATATATCTATATATATATATATAGTAGTTCATATAAAGGCTTAAGTCTCGGAACATGAAGATTAGTATATGCTATCACATCAGCATCAAAGTTCCGCCCTTTGGTCAGGTTTATGTGTCAAGTACAAGCCTATGGTAGCTGTCTAGATTATGTCTGTGCAAATTGAGTGTTTTCACAAAAATATATAAACCCTATCTGAGTGGCTGAGTGAATTTTTAAATCAAACACATTTCCTTGTGAGGTGCTATGTTATATGTCAATGCCTGAAAAGTTATCTAAACCTGTAAACACTTATAAAATCCAAATTTTCTCCACGTCATGATAAATGATCTTGTTTTCTCGCTTTTATTGCTTGAGGGCAAGCAACAGCTAAGTGTGGAGGGATTTGATAACGCCCAAATTATACATGTTTTCGGTGGCGTTATTTGCATATATTTAATCATTTCTCGTGAACTTTCGATACTTAATAGCATGAATTGCTTGCAGGTTCACTTGAAGACATCCCGAAGATAAACACAACAAAGATCGAGTATTTATATGCTAAAGAACACAACATACAAGAAAAGATAAAGTTCAAGATCTAAAAGTGCAAATGTGCGCCGCACTTACCAATTGTGCGCCGCACTTCTCCTCAAGTCAGAAGTAATTAAAGCTTAGTCAAATTCAGCATTAACTCCACAAGTACGCCGCACTTACTACTTTGTGCGCCGCACTTCCCACCTGATTATGAAGAATTAATGAAGACTTAAATGCTACTGCATTAACACCCTAAGTACGCCGCACTTACAACCTTGTGCGCCGCACTTTCTCAATAAACATTTATTACCCTCGCATTTAATCACCAAGTACGCCGCACTTACAACTTTGTGCGCCGCACTTTTACCCCTGACTTAGCCTATAAATAGGGGACGAATTTCACACATTTCAATCATCCCTCATCCCACAAATCCTTCCTCTCTTCATTACTCAATCATCTCATTAGAAATTCTTCATCCATTCCACCCATATAACCAAGACACCATAAACACCACACCCTTTTGAAGATTCAAGATCAAACGATCAAGAACGAAGTAGAATATCATATTAGTATATTGGAATAATGGAAATTCATGTTGAATCATCTTATGTTATGAACCTCATAGCCATGAGAGGCTAAATCTCTCATGACTACTCGGTGATGTTATGATAATGAATAAGTGTTTGGTATGATCGTGATCTCTTTAATCTCAAGCTTATGTTACAATCGTGTTATATCTTATCTTATCAGTTTTTGCTTATCAACTTAGATTATATAATCATATCGGTATAGGTCGAAAGACCCGTTATGATCTATGTGGTTTTAAAGATTTGTCTATGATCTTTATCGTCTGTGCCGAGAAATCCACTTTCGTGAATTGATAAACAAAATAAGTTTTGATATAATAAGTAACTAAACTATTTGAGTGACATATTTGGTCTAGTCTACTAAATATAAGTCTTCAGTTAATCAAATTAATTTATAAAAACGTTTTCTGAAGAGAAATCCTTTTTTGTAAGTTAAGGGTTCCATATTCAAGATCATTTCCAACACTTATAAATTATTTTCAACTATCCGAGTAGTCATCTTTATTATTACTGGTAAAAAGTTATTTTCAAGTTAAAGTTCATTTTCTTTCTGATTATCTAAACACTACTCAAATCCCTGTGGACGATCTGGTCTTACCTAAAAAGATTATACCACATACGTGGGTTATACTTTTACCCGTGTGTTTCCCTATAATAAAATTAGTATTTTCAGTCATTATAAATTTAAAGCTTTTGAAACACATCAGTCATGCTATGTCTAATAACCTTTAGGCTATTTGTGATGAGTTTGATATCACGATCCATGGTTGGAAGAAGTAATAGATTCATTTTGATGTTTGTTGAGTTAATTGTAATCTAGTTATAGTAGTATCCTCCTTTGGAGTAGTTGTTCTTGTTATGTTAGTTTGTAACGGGCTGAGTAGTGGGATTCACTCACATCCATTGTACTTAAACTTCTTTTGGAGTAATACATTTACCGGAGAAACCCTTTACACAACAAAACATGAGAGTTGATGTGCTTGAAATACTTCTTCTTTTTCGAGCTAAGGTTTTTGATGAAATCAATAATTTCCAATAAAGAAGAGCCCATCTTGACCTCAAAACCCCACCACGATAAATATTTTTCCAAAGGTGAGAGACCCAATCACATTTGGCCAGAATATGATCAACAGTCTTTGGATCATCATCACAAATGGGACAGAGGATCGAAGGTATGTCAATACCTTTGAGGTCCAACTCCACTCTAGTTGGGATACAGTTTCTCTCGGCAAGCCAAACAAAATTAAGACTTTTGAGGGAATGAGAGAAGCCAATCTAGTTGGACGACTAGTCGAGACAAGCTCACATTTATCAATAGCAACCCGCACTAGTTCGAGTTACTTAATGATGAGGTGTCATTTTATACACTTTTTCATGGTCATTTAATCCCCTAAATCATGCAAATATGCCTAGATTATGTGCTTAATTATTTCTTTTTGTATTTTTAGCACTTGGATGCCTTTTGGAGGAAATACACGTGCTTGGGCTCAATTGGAGAAGAAACGGACTGTTGGGAATTCACTTTTACGTGACGACATTACAGAATTACCATAGTTTATCATAGTCACATACGCGAGGACTAGATAGTAATAATATTTGGGAAACTAGCTAAGCTAACCAGGTCAACATAAGAATACCCCTTATGTTGACCGGCCAATGTAAGTATAAATACCCTCTCCATGCCTTGGAGAGGGTGGTTGGTTCATTTTCATAATACACATTTCTTTCTCTCTCTAAGTGTTCCAACTCACTCTTTCTCTCTCTAGAATTTCCTTATCATTTAGTCATCTTTGATTGTATGTTTGATATCCTACATTTTACTCCCTCATTCGTCAAACTAAGTCAAAGGTTACTTTGCGTAAATGCATCATTTCCTGTTATGGGATATGATTTACTTGAGATGCAAAGAACTTAGCTTGTTTGCATCAAGATAATTAGTGATCACATCCATTGTGATATCATGGGATTAAGTCCAAGTGGACTAATTAGTTAGTGTGATTGAAGTTTAATCATACTTTGCGTTTTTTTTACCTCCTTACCTATAAATGATTTACAAACTCACACATGTATTCCTCACATGTCCTCCACAAATACAAGATGTTTTTACAAACTCTCACATTCCTCCATACACCACAATCTTACAACACATCTCCTTAATCATTTGTTAAAACCTTCTTACCCAACAAATGATTATATCCTCTATACACTCTAAGGTATATATGCCCACTCTTTTCTCTCTTATTGGCAATATGATTTTAAACCCAAATTAATCCTTTGATTTCACTCTAATCATCATCATCTTCATAGATCTTCTTCTTAAGCCTTCACAAGATTAAACCTTCCTAACTTAAACATTCTCCACCTTATCCTCACATGGGACAACTCACATTCTCTTACACCATTATACCTTGTGTACTTCTTGTCCCCCAACATTCCAACATAGGCTCCTACACATCACATCAAAACATTCTCCACCACAAATCTCCTATTCGTCATCTTCCTTACAAACCAATTTAAATTTCATACACACACACACACACTCTTTCATCCTAACTCTTGATCATGCTATTTCATCAATCCAACTTACCTCACTCTCTTCTCCTCTCTTGGATTGAAATTCAAATAACAAAACAAACACACTTCTTTATCCACCCTTGATCATGCCACTTCACCTATCCAACTTACCTCTTCACAATCTCATCTCGACACTTCATTTTGAATATGATTAAGAGGCTCCCTTCCATCACATCAACATCACCTCATGCCAACTCACACATAACTCATCCTTATCTCTTCCTCTAATTCACACATGTGCCTAAAACATTTGAAATTCAAATTTTAAATCTTCCCTATAACATCCACCCTTTCTCTCTAAGTTAAAAATATTCTTGGAATATTCCCTTTTACCCTAACTAGCCTTCTAAACCTTAGTTGGATCCTAACTAAGTTAGTTACATTGGAGGAATACCCAAAATGCCCTTGTCTTATAGTTCTTTTCTCTCTTTTCGATATCAGACAAACAAAAGACTTTTAAATACTTCACAAACGCTTTTATCAAATGGCTATTTGAGTTGGTTACCTTAAGTATAAGAATGATTGAAAGGTCATAGCGTGAAGTACAATCGGAGGGTTTAACAAATGACGCCAAAGTCCCAAAGTAAACAATGTAGGGAATCTAGGGTGCTAGCCATGCGCTAACGCGTAGGCAGCGCGCCAAACACAAATTGTTTTCCCACCTTTGGGACTCTTGGCCTATAAATACCCACACTTGGCCTTTGTGTTGAAATCGTGGAGGGGGGTGAATACGTTTCCATTTAAAATCTTAAAATGTTTTGTATCAAATTACCGATCAAGCGTGACACAATATGATGAGTGTTCATATGAGTTATATACACATAGTAATACACCGATTTACAACAATACAAACGCAACTCACAAATTCACATTTATTCAGACATAAACATAACTAAAACTATATAATCCACAATCACACAATTGCAAGTATAAATATAAAGCGATAAATGCGAGCATAAAAGTAAAGAGATAAGTAAAAGGAAATGAAAACCGGACACGATGATTTATAGTGGTTCGGTCATGAAGCACCTTTTCGCCCTACTCCACTCCTCGAGTACCCAACTCGAGAGTTACTTCACTAGTCAACAAGCTCCCTTTAGGCGGAGAAAACCGTACATAACTTAGCTTACACCAATTTCCGACACTAAGCTAAATGTCGAGTTCTAATCCTAGCTAGAACCAATCTATCACAACACAACACACCACTTCACGACAATTCACAACTAGGCTTCACCACACGACTTCTTCTTCACTACACGACTATTCTTCACTTCACAACTTTCCACACCTTCACTTCTTCACAACCTCACACTACTTAGATCACACCACTCTAACACTACATACAAAGATCACCACGATCTAACTATACTCACAAGATTGGAATACATAGACTCGATCTATACATTGTGAATGTAAAACATGTCACGAATGCACTAACTACATAACTTCGTATCTTGACGATAACGGGAGTTCTTCTCTTGCACTTGAATGAATGGATGATTGGATCACATTTTAAACATACTTATAATAAGTTAAGTGATCAAAGGAAAGGGTTTGAAATGAGGTTTTAGATTTGAGAAAACTATGTGCAAAGAGGTGAGAAAATCTGTGAAAACAGTCCACTATTTATAGGAAAAAATATACATTTTTTATTTGGCCGGTCCCCTTAATTATACAAAGCCAGTCCCCTTAATTAATTAAGGGGCCGCCCATTTTTCAGACGCTCCGATTTTGTCCTTTTGTGGGGAAGGTTTTTTCTGGAACTTTCTAGCCGTTTTTGGGTAGAAAATTTGAATTCAAAATATTTATTTTGAATAAAACATTTCTTATAAATACAAAAATGTTTTGTAATTTTTAAAAAATGTTTTGTCCCATTTTATAAAAAAATGTAAGTTAGGAAAAATAGAAAATATTTCTTGTGATCATTCAAAAATTCAAAGTTTATTTGTTCATACCTTTAGTGATTGACACGGGCAAAATAGTATAATATAATATATAATATAAAAAACTAAAATGCCTATTATCAAATAATATAAGAGTAGTATTCCGTAAAGAAATGAAAATCACTTTAGGAAAAGTGATGACCAATCTTCCCGAGGTCGTATCCCGACGAAGCGTGAATTGAGAATCGGTTAAGTTTGTGATCGCGTGATTTGAATAGTTTCAAGGGTTTTGATTTTGGATTATATTTCTACTTATGAAACGCAAAAGCAAATAAAGGCAAGCAACAAATTAAGCAATTACGAATTAAGCATGAAAACGTTAACGGGAATTAAAAATGAGACATATAAATCTGAATTATCAAATTTTAACCCTAAAAATGCAAATTTAATTTCTAATAGTCCAAAATGATAAAAAAAAAAATTAAAAAAAACGAATTATATTTTTTTGACTTTTATTTTATTTATTATGAATTAAAAACATTTTAATCTACAAATAATACTAAAAATGCTAAACTATTTTATAAAAATTCTAAAAAATTACTGAAAGTACTTAACACTAATACTAATGTAAGAAAAATAAAACTGCTAAAGTAGGGCTTATAAATAAGCCCAGAAAAATCAAATAAGCAAAAAGGGCTAAAACTGCTATTAAGCCTTATAAACCAATTGGCCCAAGGATCTAACAGAAAAGACCCAAGGGCACAATGGTAGAGTGTGTGTGTTATGAAGATGAGGTCGCATGTTCGAGTCCTGGACCTTACCTTTTTGCTAAAACTTTTTATTTTTGATTTTCTTTTTGGAAAAAGCTAAACTATAAGCAGAAATAAGAAACTTAAAAAAAAACTTTTGACAGAACTTAAAAATAAGCCAGAAACAAGCTAACATAATGACAGTTTGCTTAATAAGTATTTGGACAAAATTGGCTAAACTACTTGGAGATTTCTAACTAAATAAGCAAATGGACAACTCAATAAGCTGAAACAGACTAACACCTTGACCTAATAAGCACTAGGGACAGGAATTTAACAAACAAAATAAGCTAAAAATCCTTAAAAAGCATTTGAGACAGCAGACATCAAAAACAGATTTAAAGACTTTTTCCACTTTTTAAGCTCAAATTTAAAGACCATTAAGCACTTATAAAAAGCTATGAACTAAAAACAGATTAAGACTATGACTCAAATAACAAAGATAAGCAAAATTTAAGCAGATAAGCTAATGAAATAGGCTAGAAAAGGAAAAATGAAAATGGCAGCTTAACTAAATTCCTAGTTTTTTGGTTTTTTCAAGTTTTAATAAAAATACTAAATGACTAACTGCAGGCCTAATTATAAGCTAGAAGTTGATGTTTTGAAAACTTAAAAAGCTAAAACAGATTAAGTTTGGACTACAAAGAACTTATTCTCTCATTTTTAGATCCTTAAACATACTTAATCCAACCTAAAATTTGCTAGGAAAGATTTTAAACTTTGAATTTGATACTTAGAAACTGACAGATTGTGACTTAAACACAAATGACAATTGCACACTTAAACTAACTAAGTTCTACTGCATTATGGACCAAAACAAGCATGAAAACAACACAGAATTGCTACTAATCAAGATCAAATCAAATAAGCTTTGTTATCAACCTAGAAAACCACAGATTCAAACCATGGTTACTTTGAACCTTAAACTTGAGTTTTAAACTTTAGGAACTTGAATAAACTGATTTTTAAGCTTAATTTAGGCTTATCAAGATTGATTAAAAGGTAAATATCAAACTAGTAATACTAACTCAAGTTAGTACGCTAGTTGCAAAACACCCTTAAAGAAATGTTTTGCAATTATTTTTTTTTTTTTTTTTTTTTTTTAACTATAAAAGATTAAACTAAGCTAAAACAGATTTAGTATTAAGTAAATAAAGAACTAATAAGCATAAACTGATAAGCACTAATAAGCAGAATACTAAGCTAAACATAAAAATAAAAAAAAAAAAAAAAAAAAAAAACAAAAAAGAATTAAGCTAAAATATGGCATTTAAGGCCGTTTTAATGAAAAACTAAGACAAATGAGATCTAATCAAAAAGCAAACAACAATAAGCAATGATAAGCTATATTAAGCAGGATTAAGCAATAATAAGCAGTAAATAAGCACTACAATAAGCTAAAACAGAAAATTAAGCTATAAAATGAGAAAAGGAGAAGTACCTTTATCCCAGCTAAACAGGACTTTAATGCTCATAAGAGCTTATCAACTAGCTCCAGCTTATCAGAGATAAGCTGGTATTATCCATAAGCCCGTCCATAATTGGCTTATCATCCAAAACAAGCTGAGGTACTTTAGGGTGGAATTTGAGGTAAAATTCAAATTCAGTTAAGCTTTTGAAGGCTTAACTGAATGATAGATAGCTTATTAGTTAAGAGAGCTTATTAGAGCTTATTAAGTTGTCCCCAAACACATGTTTAACAAGTTTTCTTAAAGTAAAACAGAATTTAAAGGCACAATGTAAATGAAACTGATACTTTTATTAAAATTCAAACGTTTACAAGCTTTTAAAAGGAGAAATACATTAAAACAAGGCAATAATATAAAAGATTATAATAATAAGCTACTAAACTAAATAATAAGCTAAAAACTAGACATCTCTTCTTTGTGTGAGGAGGCCTCCTTTTATAGTGAGGAGGGGAAGGATCCAGAACCCTAGGAGCGTCCTAAGCCTTCAATCTCGTCCCTTCAATCTAAACCGCCTTGAATCAATCAATCTTAGCCCTTGGATTAATCCATGTATCACAGCCAAACACGTCCTTTAAGATTGCCAGCGTGGCATTGGAGGTGTCAGAGGTGTCAGGTAGATCTTCTAAAAGCACTTGAGCGTGTGGTGAATTGGTATAGTTGTTTACCCTGGTTTGATATACGCGGGGTAATTTAGGAGGGAAAGGGGAACAGTGAATTTTGACCCGTTTATTTATCTTCTGACTTTGACCAAGGATGGATTTGGGTCGTTTGGACTTAAAACGGACTTGGACTTGTATTAGGATTTTGGGCTTTTAAATTTTAAGCTTAGTTTAGTATAGATACAATGTTAATGGGCTGACCTGACCCAATAAAATGGGTACGGGTTGGCCCATTCAGGACGTATACGCCTTCGGCTTTGATTTTTCGCGCTCTTTCCATTTTCGTGCTCGGTTTTGTCCGTTTTTAAGTTGGGCCAGGAATGATATAATGGGTTTAGGATTTATAATAAATGGGTTAAGGCTTATGGTTTATAAGTATAACCCATAATGGGCTGACCCGGCCCATTAAAATGGGTACGGGTTGGCCCATTAAAAATGTATACGCATTCGGCTTTGATTTTTTGCACGCATTCCATTCTCGTGCTCGGTTTTGTCTGTTTTGCTTTGTTTTTGTCCTTTTATTGAATATCCGTTACTTGCAAGACACAATTGACAAAACACACATATACACTGCATTTTTCTTATATTTTTTGTCATTATTGGTCTTTTTAGCTCGTTTGATTAGGTAAAAGCTATGTGTATTTAAGCACATACCAAAATCCCCCATACTAAGTTATTGCCGTGTCCTCACGCAATGTCATAAACAAACTTAGAAAACCAAAAATTTTCATCTAAGGGGATTAAGAAATCACTAGTTTTGAAAAGCCCTCTGTTTAACCATTTTTTGCGTTTATTATTATTATTTGTGACAAATAAATTTATTCATATAAAGTTAACCCGGTTTAGACCATAATTAGTTTGAAATCCTTTCCTAAAGAGACGATATGGTGAGAATAAGGTCCACATTAAGGTTTTAATTTTGCACGATTTAGGGGTTATCCTTTTAGATAACCCCGGAGTTGAAATTTGGCTTTAGTATTATTATTGCAACATTATTAAACCTCGGTCCTTTAAACAACTGCCACATCGGTATGCGAGCCGACCATGGTCCAGGAGTCTTATTTCGACCTCGGTGATCCTCGACCTTTTTGAAGGCTGCAACATTGGTTGTGAGCCGGCAAGATGCAGCAAACTTTTATCAGTCTCAGATTATTACTATGTGCCTTATTTAGAAGACTGCCACATCGGTTGTGAGCCGGCAAGAGGCAGTAAACTTTTATCAGCCCACAGTTATTATTATTATTATTATTACCTCCACCCTTTAAACGACTACCACATCGGTTGTGAGCCGTTTCGTTCTTCGCAAATTTAAAATCTTTAATAAAAAGATCCGCGAATGCTTAGTCTAATAAAACAAGCTTTGCATATTTAAAGTCTATTATGGAAACTTGCAAACTCTTGGCTTTTTCAAGCTAGAATTCGCGTTTTAAAGCTTCTTGTATAAAAGACTAGCAAAAGCTTAAATATATATAAGTTAAGGGGCAAGCTAGAGCGCAACATGCTCGATCAAATCAAAATTTATTCTCTAAAAGGCATTATTCTATTTTTGAAATTTTTTAAATTTTGGCATAAAATCATATATTTTTGCTATTTTTGGTGGAAAAACAGGGTTACGCGAAGACAAGGCAAATGCAAGTAAGATCAAATCGAAAGATCTTCCCATACTAAAACTACACATTTTCCTCAATGTGAGACTGCCACCCATACTAATTTCAAGGCATAATCTAAATATTAAAGGGTTTCTACGCAAATCTAAAGCCGTTTATTAATTATGCTAATAGTTAAACGTTAAATCAACAAGATCTAGGATATCAGATTCCCATATAAAAGCATGCGAAGGATTGAAGATCGAGTGAACGGTGGACAAAACCTATGAGCATGAGAGTCTTCAAAATTCGAGCAATCCTGGATACAAAACACAAAACACGGGAAAGGAAGAAGCGAGCCTCCTCACATCACACTTATTAATAAATATTATTATAATACTAAGGATAAGCATGGGTTGCCACCCACGAAGCGCTTGTTTTTGTACGAGTCTCTAGCTCGACTCTCCCCATATCATCGTGATATTAGGGACGAAACACGTGGAAGAGCAAACTTCCATTGGACATTTATATGCCACCGGTT
>BQNB010084611.1:0-24749 GCA_026074375.1 Tanacetum coccineum | reverse complement strand
GGTTTGAGCTTCAATGATCAAAAATGGTGGAAATGGGTCGTTTCGGGTAGTATTTCCACTCGTACGCCTTGTATCTTTACTTCGGGGCTTCAATTCTTCAAGGCTTCACTTCTTGAACTTCTTTAATGATCCTAGGATTATAAAATGGTGGAAAGAGGTTATGAAAGTGCCTTGCACATGGTTAGGGCTAAAATGGGTTAAAGAAGCCAAAAATGGGGTGCGGGTCTGTTTTGGGTTCGACTAGTGATTCACAAGTTTTCAAGCTTTTATTTCGTGTGTAATTGATTAAGGATGGTTAATATATGTTCCTAAGATCTGATATAAGAAGGATTAACAAAGATTAGCAATTGGTTTGGGTTAAAACGGGTTAGAATTGAAGAAATGAGGTCACGGGTTTAACTAGGGCTCGTTTAGGGTTTTCTTGACTTTCTTGGTTTATATTTTGCATACTCTTGATTAGGAATGATGGAATACAGATCCTAGAGCTTAAATAAAGTATTATCAATGAAGTTTGATCGTTGGTTTTAGTTAAAATGGGTTGAAATTGAAAGAATAAGCCGTAGCTTGGAATTAGGGTTCATATAAGGCTTTTAGGGTTTTCTAGCTTTGTAATTCTCGTACATTGTTGAAGCAAGGATGGTTAATGATGTATAAAGGTTTGTAAACTCATTTTATGGGTTTACAATGACTCTTGGTTGCTTACTTGAGAATGAGATGGTCAGAAAATGAGTAAACGGGTCAAAGTTACATTTAGTGCACAATTAGGGTTTCTTGGATTCGTTTCTTGTATAATTGAAGTAGAATGATGAAATGATGATGGAATGATGTTTGAAAATGATTTATAATGTTGTAAATTAAGTTATTACAACTTATTTGAGAGTTGGTTTAGGTTTATGATGGATAAAAACGAGGAAACGGGTCATGGTTTAGTATTTTGCTTGGGTTAGGGTTTTAGACTTTTGAATTAGGGTTTTGAGTGCAAAAAGATGTATGAAAGCTTATGAATGGAATATTTAGGGTTTATATATTGTAATATGAGTATAGTAAGTGGTGGTGAAGAAATTGGAATGAAAACGAAGGTAAAACGGCTATTTTAGAGATCATGCTTAATGACTTATACATTGAGCTTTTAGAGACTTGTACTTTGACTTGAAGAGATTTTATATTTCAAATGAGATCTTATATTGCTTGTACATATGCTTTAGTATCTTGTACATTCACTTTAGGGGTTAACCCTTCCATGAGATTAGGGTTTAGGGCATTTGATAATGGTTTAAAAGCGTTTTGATATGATGTTGCAATTGGTACCGTATAGGAAAAATGTACCTTGTAAATAATGAATTTTGATGTTGATTTGACTTGTTATGATGAGTGCTTGACATTATATGATAAGAAAGGAGTGGCTTGTACATATATGTATCAGAATTGGATGGCCTTAGTTTGGGGCTGAGTCGCGTCACTTGAGTTTACGGCTCTTCGTGTAATGGATCTGACGGTGTTTGGGTCTTGTCTTGGCTTAGGTTGGTTTTTGTGTTTTTTGCGGACGGGGTGTTGGGCGGTAGTTGAGGTTTACGTGGTGGTGGTATGGCGGGGGTGGGGTCAGTGTGGTGCGCCTGTGTTTGGCTGGTTGTGTTGTTGTTGGGTGGGGGCGGGCGATGGGTGTTGGGCTGAGGGTTGGTGTATCATTTGTGCGGTTTAATAAGATGGTGGACACTAGCCAGAGGATTGATAATCGGGGGGTGGTGATCAGGTACGAGGTGAGGTGTGAACTCGTCGCGAAGAGATAGATTTTCAGTATTACGGGTATCATCAGCTTACGCAGTGCGTTGAGATGCCATTCCAAAGACCGCATTTGAACGAGATCACGAAACATTTTTGAGTCTACGGTTATGCCTTTTGGGTTAACCAATGCACCAGCGGTTTTCATGAACTTAATTGAAACCGGGTTTGCTAACCGTACTTAGGTAGGTTTGTCATCGTATTCATTGACGACTTTATGGCCCACCTCAAAGTCGAAGCAGAAGGGAAAACATGAATGTTCATTTAAAGTTAGTTTTGGAGTCACTAAGGAAGGAGCAAGCTGTATGCTAAGGTTTCTAAGTTGAGTTTTTAGTTGGAAGAAGTGACATTTTCTTGGTTACCGTGGTCAACCACCCCCAAAACCACCCCCCCCCCCCCCTCTCCCCCCCCCCCCCCCCCCCCCCCCCCCCCCCCCCCCCTAGTAACCACCTTTCACCTTTTTTATTATTATGTTTTGTTTGACCCCCGAGTAAGATGTGAGGCAATGGAGGAAGTTATATGATTATTCTTAGGATTGGCAGGTTACTACTGACGTTCATTGCAAATTTTTTTAAGATTGTTGAACCCCCTTACTTCCTTAACTGAAAGGAATCAGAAGTATGAGTAGAGCGTAGAACAAGAAGAGGCTTTTCAGACTTTGAAGAATGATTTGTGTGATACTCTGATAAAGCGAATGTAGTGGGTAATGTGTTGCTAGTTATTCGATTGTGTTATGATTTCTAATATCCTACAAATGATACTGGCAGCCCAAAGTGAGGCGTTCAAGCAAGAGAACGTACTCACAGAAAGGCTACGTGTTTTAGATCAACAGATGGAAAGAAAAGGAGACGAGAGTTTATACTTTATGGATCAAATTTGGGTTTTATTGGTAGGAAGTGTAATGGATGAGGCCTATGCATCAAGATACTTGATACATCCGAGAGCGGATAAGACGTACTATAACCTTGGAAACATGTATTGGTAGCCATGTGTAGAAAAGGATATAGCTACCTATGTTAGCAATTGTTGGATTTGTTTAAGAGGTGAAGGCTGCAATGTCAAAGACTTTTGGCTTGCTGCAACAGCCTGAGATACTTGAGTGAAAATAAGATAGAATCACCATGGATTTTATCACTAAATTTCCAAGGTCAAGGTAGTGAGTATGATGTGATTTGGGTGATGGTCGATAGACTGATGAAGAACTGTGCAACTTCCAACTGATTATATTCCATTCATGCTGTGAGTTCCAAAACTCATCTTGTTCATCAGGATTGAACATAACTGTCAAATCTCCCCACAAGAAATCTTTTATCTAATCCTTCAGGAATCTTGTCTTGAATTTATGTCATCACAATGTTTATATACTGCATCTAAGTCTTCTCTGTCAATATGAAGCTCTGTCTATCAATGTACTGAAGAATCTCTTTTGACCATTACTTCTAGTTACCACATTCAAATTAATTTCTTCTGAGCTTTTAGATTCATCAAGCTGTGGTTTAGTGCCAAAATTCTGAGTCTTCCAGTCAATGATTGGATACTTTTTGTCAAGAATTTCATAGTCTACTTCCTTGTCCTCATCTGGAGCTATTGTCAAACACAATCTCAGCTCATCATTTTCTTTCTCAATGTCAGATGGGTCATCTTGAGAAGTATCTTGTTTGAATCTTCTTTTCCTTGACTTCATCTTTTTCCTTGTACCCTGCTTTCTCTTTCTTGTGTTCTCTTCTTCTTTATCCTCTTGCTTGACTTCTTCTTTAGATTCCTGCTTGATCTCTTCTTCTTTGGAGGAATCTTTCTTATTCATTCTTTTGATTAGGCTTTCATCTTCAACAGACCCAATAGCAATGAAATCTTTATCTGACCTTTTAATCTTTTCATACATTGCTTGTATGTCTTCAAACTTCTTACTCTTCAATTCAGAATGTTGGGAAGTCCCACATGTTTTAAGAAGGTCATCATCTGATTTCTTAATTGATTCTTGGTTGGAGGTCGGTTTTGTGGCCTCTGTAACCCTTTTGTTGAGACAAGAAAATTTTCTCTGAGCAGCAATTGTATCATGAAGGAACTTTTGGCTCTTTCTTCTATTGTGAACTGCTCTCTTTCTTGCTCTTGAAGCTTCTCAGCTAGAATTCTGTCTGCCTCAATTCTTGCCTTGATATCATCAAAGTTTTTAATGAGAGCTTCATTTGTTGCTTCTTCTTCAGCCAATCTATTTTTCTCCTCTTCAGCTTCCCATTCTTCTTGAACTTTCCTTGCCAACTCTTCATCACTCTCAAGCTGTTTGAATTTCTTCACAGCTTGAGGAATATCATCATCTTCACTTTCAGTTTCATCTTCCTCTTCAATCTTCTTCTTCCCTTTGTCTTTAGGATCAATCTTTGGAAGAGGTTTTAATGTGAGAAGTGATCTTGCAGTTGTAGGCCTAGGTCTATCAATGTCTTCAACATCCTTCAACTCTACACCTTTCTCTTTTTCTTTAGAAACAGCTTTGGCTTTACTCATGTTGAGTAGAAGTGTGGCTATTGTTTCATCATCACCAAATATCATAGATGTGGGTGTTTGAGTGGATGTTTGAGAAGCTTGAGTAGCAATTTCTTCCTTAGTTTGATCTTCAGTACTTTCTGTTTGCCCAGCAGTACTTTCAACTTTCTCTTCAGTACCTTCTCTTGGCTCTTCAGTACTTTCAAAGATCTCTTCATTTCCTTCAATATTCTCTTCAGTATCTTCAATTTGATCATCAGCACCTTCAATTTGTTCAATCAGTAATTAACTTTGGAAACCGTCAGTACTAATTTTGGCTTGCTCGGTACTAACTTTTTACAAATGGTATAATCTTCTTTGACGGTACTACTCCATCTTAAGTTACTCACTCTATCTTCATCAATTCATTGCGTCATTCCACTTCTTTGTCCTCACTTCACTTTGTGCTTCTTCTGTTTCTATTTGATTCATTGTTGTCTTTCAGGCATTTCATCAAACATTAGGATCTCTTTGAACTATGATTCTTCTTTTGCAAATCTTCCTCCCTTGTTGGATACATATTTTTTTTTTCTTCTCTTTTGTGCATCCTTGCTTGTGGGAGTCCTTCTTGGGGATTCTTTTCTGCAATGAGACAGTCTTCAGATATGCTTTGAAATGTTTGATGACAGGTGTTGCTTGCTTCTTGAGCTTTTTGATCTTAGCCTTCAAGGTTTGAATTTCTTTGGCTTGATCTGAAACCTGTTTACATAAGGAGATACAAAGATCATAGATATTTGGATGAGTCCATGTCATCTCATTCCTAATGGGGATGTTATCATGGATGGAATGATCTCCAAGATTTCTCACCAGTTGGTGCTGGGATTGAATCAGGTATTAATAGAGTGGGTGAAGGTTGTGTGAAGGTCAGGGTGATAGGACTGTAGGAAGGGTTAGGTTGTTGCTCAAAAGGTACCTCACTAGGTTGAGCAGAAGTTGAGTCAGGCAGTGACTCATTTGGGACTTCACTAGTGGGAGCAGGGGAGGGTGATGATTGTTCAGCAGATAGTCTTTCTGAGGAATCACCCTCATCCTGAGTTGGTTGGACCAACATAGTATCAAACAAAGGTGTAACTTTGCCTGAGAAACGTTTGCCCTTCTTTATCATAAAAGAAAAAACTTTACTAGTTAAACTATGTACAGGAAAGTGATCAAATGGTAATATATTTTAGCTAATTTTCATACCTACATATTTAGATAAAAATGGGATTCATGACAAACTTCTTTGTGCCTCTAGATGGTCCTAAGCTTCCATCAAAAATTAATTTGGAAAAATTATACTTTTGATTTGTTGTTAAACAAATGACAGCAGTTGCAATGTTTGTAGGAATTTGATCCCAAGAGGTACTTTTGGAACTTAAACAATGATTAATTGTGTGAAATAAAAACCTCCATTGGGGTGAAAATAAAGCTTTATTAAATGTTAACACATTTAAATCCCCTTCATATCCCATACGTTGAATAGCATTAAAGATAGCTTGATTTGGTAAGGTGTCTATCCCATCAGCATCATCAAAAATAAGATCAGTTCGAATTGATGCTTCCGAGATAGACACAACCTTGCCAGCTACTTTGGCAGTTATATGTCTAACATTGTTGATTGTTTTGGACTTAGCAGAGTCCCAAAAATGTTTTAACGAATGTGGTCGATACTATTGGACTTACAGTGAGCGCATGATAAATGTAACTTCTTCGAAGAAAATCAATTACTTCATGAAACTCGACATTCCCTTCAGTCTTTTCCAAGTATGCGATCATGTTGTGCTTAGGACAGGACTCAAGAGCAGCCATGTTGATTAGAAGAGAGAGATCGTCGGTAAGAGAGATTAGGGCTTGTAAAGATGAATGACAGTTAGAGAGATTGCTTGAGTAAGTGTGCGATTGAAATGGATTCTTATAGGTTTGGGTGACCTAATTTTAAAGAAAACGTTCCAATTTACACTTTGTACCCTTGGCGGTATTTTTCTCTAAAGTCTCTTTAGCGGTACAAACTTTTGCCTGGCGGTACTAACTTTCTATGGTCGGTACTAACTTTGTCCAAACAAAGAATGAACAATGTAAGTATCAGGAATGCTTCAGCACCATCAGTAACTCTTCTTAGTGACTCTCTAAATCTTCTTAAAGCGTTGACAAGTATCACTTCTAGCTAATAATAATGTAGACTCCATCACCTGACCCATCTAACCATGACTCACTATTCAGGTGGCTGAACCAACTTCCCCTCACCATCAACACATACTAACCAATCTTATCTGGAAATACTCTTTGGATGGTTTACATATTCTCATGTCTTCAAAATGCTTCACAAGAGTATTCTTACTCTGAATCCAAGCACAAACAACATGATGATGTTGTTTCTTAATAAACAACCTTTTTGCACCCTTGTTAAAACGTGGTTTGTCCTTAGGTTTACTATTAGGTACAACATAGTTAACAAGTTTGATTTGCCATGGTATGTTTTAGCTTTTTAAAGAGTATGCTTTAGGATTCTGTTGAAAAGGTGGTGCATAAGGGTTTAGTTCACATTGAGAGTTCATAGCTATGTGTGTGTTTTACCTCTTTTATCCACAGATGACCCATTCATATTGCCTCCCTTTGACCAATGTAGCTTATGGATTTACCATCCCAATTGATACAACCAAGAACTGAAATCGGCTAACATCAAGTGCCTTGGTTAGTAGATCAGCTACATTGTCATCAGTGTGGATCTATGCATTGTCATGAGCTTTTCTCATATGCTTCTCTTATGAATGGTGCCTTATTGCAATATGATTTGTCTTTTGAATGATATATAGATTCTTCACAATGCAAATGGTGCTTTCATTATCAATGTAGATCTTTGTGTTCATGAAGTTGAACCCATAGTCTAAACATTGATTTTGAATCCATAAAACTTGCCCACAGCAGCTTGCAGCAGCAACATATTCAGCTTCTGTTGTAGAGGTGGCTCAATGGTCTTGCTTTTTGCTTGCCAAGTAATGGTACTTCTGCCAAGGAAATTGACAACCTCCTGTTGTGGATTCCTGTCATGGATTTGCTCCAGCTTATCACTATCTGAGTAGGATTATAAGTCAAATGAAGAGTCTTAGGATACCAAAAGTCCCAATTTGGAGTTTGCCCTTTGTACTAAAAATTCTTTTTGTCTAGAACTTAAATGAGAGGTCTTTGGAAGTGACTTGAATCCTAGAATACATGCACACTGAAAACTTAATGTAGGCCTAGATGCTGTCACATTACATTAAGGAGCCAATCTTTTGATCTATAAAGATGGACATCAACATCACAGGCTTCCTTATCTTTGACTAATGGCTTCTGAGTCTCAATTGGTGATACTGCAGTGTAACACTTGCAAGTCAAACTTCTTCAGGATTTCAGCAACATACTTATCCTGCTAATGACTATACCATTTGGTTTCTGTTTTGATTGTAGGCTAGAAATGAGTAGCCTCTCTCATTGAAATCATCTGAATTCTTACTCTTCATCAATGCCTCAAACTCATCACACTAGACTTCTTTGTAGACCACCAAAGATGATATCATCCAAATAGGACATTGAACTAATATGATATCATGTTTGTCCTTCCTTAGGAAGAGAGTTTTGTCAATGGTCCCTCTTCTGTATCCATTCTTCAACAAGAAAGTGGATAAAGTAGCATACCATGCTCTGGGAGCTTGATGCAACCCATAAAGAGCTTTAACCACTTTGTAGACTTTCTCAGGAGACTTAGGATCTTGGAAACCTGGTGGTTGAGACACATATACCTCTTCATCAATCTTGCCATAGAGAAAGGCACTTTTCACATCCATTTGATAGACTATAAAGCCCATATATGAGGCAAATGCTAAAAAGATCCTTATGGCTTCAAGCCTAGCCACAGGAGCAAAAACTTCATCATAGTCTATATCCTCTTCCCTCTTGCCTATGACCCTGGAGCAACCACAATTCTTAGGGGGCCTTTTTGTTCTAATAAACAATCTCTTTCATCCCTTCTTAGTTCGATACACCCAAATTTGTACCGATAAGCCTTTTTCCCATAACGGCAAATTAACTAGGATCCAACCTTTTGAATCTCAAACTGCAAATTCTTCTTGCATTGCATCAAACACCAGCATTTCATCTTAAGAGCTTCTGGAATTATTTTTGGGTTCATGTTGAGATAGAAAACAAGCAAATAAACAATGATGAAAGTCCTTATGATTGGTTCTCCTTTGCCTTTGAACATAACTAACAAAAGCATGAGCTTCAGAACTTTTATTGACTTTGCTTCTTGTTTGTACTGCTGATGTTGGATCTCCTAGGATAAGTGTTGAAGGATGAGAGGGATTAATTCTTGATGTGGGAATAGGGACACTAACATTCAAACAGTTTCCAAATTGTGAAGTCAGCCTTGCACCTCATCATCATAGATGATGTGTAAAAGATACCTTAGTAGCTTCTTCATGAGTTCTCAAGTGGAGGTATTTTAGAGTCATCTTCTTGGAATTGGGTGTGTTGATAGTGACTCTCATTTGCTACTGGCTGTACTGATTGGTATGCTAACGGTTGTAACCCAAAGTTAATGTTAGTACCGCTAGCTTTAGCTGTTGTGCTAACAGTACTAAAAATGTTAGTACTGCTAGACTTAGCAGCTCCTGCCTGAGTAACCAAGTTCTCAGTTTCTTGTTCAAGATTCTTCCTGAGAGCTTCAGCTTCCTCATTAGCTTCCTTTTCTTGCCTTTGAAGTCTTGCAAGATCATCCAGAAAGACTTGTTCTTCCTCTCTTGGACCTCCTCTCTTATTATCTGATTTTGAAGCAGATGTGTTTGTGGAAGAATAGGAATGCCATATTGGCAGTTCAAAGCAGTCTTGATCAGATTCATCTTCTTTTTCAGAATCCCCAGCATCAATTTTGTCTTTTGTGCCTGTATTTTGGTTAGATTCTTGTTGACCTGCATGAAGGTTAGCTTGATTCTCTGATCTAACAGAATGATAGTTCATAGAATCAGTCAAATAATCAAGGTCAAAAAGCCAATTTGGTCCTTTCCCTGCAACATTGGGTTTGTTCTCTAAGAAGTTTATGTGCAGGTTTTCTTCAACTCTTTTGGTTTCTAAATTGTATACTCTAAAAGCCTTGCTTTGTAGAGAATACCCAACCAAAAATCCCTCATCAGATTTTCCAGCAAACTTGCCCAAGTGGTCTATGGTGTTCAAGATGGTCACATGGCACCCAAAAGGTCTTATATAACTTATAATTGGTGTCTTACCAGTTAAAAGTTCATAAGGTGTCTTATTATGAGGCTTGGTCACTAATACCCTGTTTAGAACATAACAAGCAGTACTAACTGCTTCAGCCCAAAAAGTGTTAGGTAAAAATGAATCTGCAAGCATGGTCCTTGCTGCCTCAATAAGGGTCATGTTCTTTCTCTCAGCAACTCCATTTTGTTGTGGAGTTCTGGCATTGCTGTATTCCCTCTTGATCCCTTTTAACCCACAGAATTCAATAACATCCCTGTTTTTAAATTCTGTTCCATTATCACATCTAATAGTTTTAACCTTTTGATTCAATTGGTTCTCTATTTGTCTTATAAAGTCCTTAAGGATTGCACTAGTTTCATCCTTAGTTCTTAAGAAAAATGTCCAACTAAATCTGCTAAAATCATCAGTGATAACCAAACAATAGGTCTTATGGTTTACACTCCTCACAGATGTAGGTCCAAACAAGTCCATATGTAGTAGTTGTAGGGTGTGGCTAATAGAGCTAACTAACTTGGCCTTACAAGAAGCTTTGTGTTGCTTTCCTTTCAGACAAGCAACACAAGTGTGATCATTTTGAAAAAGCTTTGTAGGTAAACCTCTTACAAGGTTTCCCTTCACAAGTCTGTTTAGGTTTTTGAAATTAACATGACCCAACCTCCTATGCCATAAGTTAGATTCATCAGTTGTAGCCTTTGCAATTAAACAAGCCAAACCTCCTAAAGGAACAATGTTCTCTAAATTGAAACTGTACATATTGTTTTGTCTAGGGACTTTAAGTAATATTTGATTTTCATCAGGTAACTTAAAATCAGGAGACAAAACAAGACATTCAGTGTCAGTAAAAAGAACCTTGTTCTTTTTGTCACACATTTGTGACACAGAGAAGAGATTGAAAGGCTGAAGTTCTTTCACAAAGCTTACATCCTCAAAATCTAACTTGCCAGTTTTTATTTTCCCTTTACCTGTAATATAGCCTTTACTACCTCCAAAGGCAACAGGGCCACCATTAATGTCTTGATAGTCAGCAAGGTAGGTAAGCCTTGTCTGTCACTTCGTCATGTGCCTGGTGGACACTCCACATTTCATAATTCCTTTGTTTCTTTAGAGTTCTATGTGGATTATCCCTGCAACATTTAAAAGGAAAGAGATGAGACTCTTTGGGACCCAAGCCTGTTTGGGCTTGAGTCTGCCTAGTGGATCTTTGAAAGTTGAATAATTTCTTAGACTAGATCCACCATTGTATTGGAGAGAATATTATTGTTGTTCCTGGTGATTCTCCATTTACAAACTGTGAGGACTTTAAACAGCAGTGTCCCATTTTTACCAACATACTATCATTTTTTACTTAGCAGTATAAACCTTTTGTTTTGAGAAATTTGTTTTTAGTACTGTTGTTCTTTTGAAAGGCCTTGTTGATGGGTGAATGTGTTTTGTGAAAAACATTTGTCGGATGGTCTAACATCATTCATAATGGGCTTAACAGTATTAACTTTAAGTACTGTGCTTGTTTGTACTGTTGGTCTGGTTAACATTTTCGTCTAGCTTGTACTAACATTTTTATTACTGCTAGCTTTTGCTATAATTAACAGGATTATTTCCAGTTCTTGTTTGTAATGCTAAAGAACAAATTGAGTTTTTTATTTACCTTTGAACATATGGTCCATGTTGGTTTTCCTCTCCCCTGTTCCATTACCCTTAGAATGTTTTGTTTGTGTTAGTTCACTTGTTTAGCCAAGTTTACATGATAATCACAATTCTTATTAAAATTACTAAAACTACCCACAGGACAAAACATGCGCATTCAGTAACATGCCCCAACTCTTTGTTGTTACCTTAGGTTTTTGACTATGTGTAGACTGATTCTTAACATTTTCCCTAGGTGTTTTTACTTGCTTGTTAGCAAAACTAGGTGTATCAAGTCCTTTAGTTTGTACAGACACACACTTATCATCACTATCTGATTCATACTCCTCAATGATAGGAGCATCAGACCAGACCTTAGGTTTAACTTCTATATTTGATTCATTGACAACTACTTCAGACACTAATTCAGAAGGTTCTGTACTAATGTTAGAGTTACAGGTATCAAGTTCAGTTGTTTGGGATTCAGATTCACTTGATTGAGTCTTTTCTAGACCATATGTATATTGTGAGTCATCTATTTCAATATCAGGTCCAGAGGGCAAATAATTCCCTGTCATGGGTAGGGGTACTGCTTGCATTTCACATGTTTTAACAATCCTTTTATGCAAAGGTGGATTTTTAAAATCACCTTTATTGCTCTTAAAAACACTTTGCAAAACTTTATTTTCATAACTCAAAATCCCACTATATCTGTAATCACCATACTCGAGCCCAAATTTATCCCTGGCACTCATATGATGATTTACAATTTTACCAAGATTTTTTGAAAAGAATGATTCATTTGTCTACTCTATTACTTCTAAATCTCTCTTTCCTTTTTTAGCTTTAGCCAACAATTTCTTTGGTTTGTTTAGAACAATTGGTTTTATCATCTAAATCTAATTTTCATAAATTTGTATTTTTTGCCCACCCTTTATACAAAGTTACTCTTGTTGTTGGGCAACTTATTGTGCTTTAACTTTCTTAAGAATCTTAAGTATAAGCCTTATATTTCGTACGTAGCATCACTAAGTTGTTCTCTCTGAGCATCATATAGTTTTTTAAGATTTGGCATAAGTCTCTTTACCACTATTTATTGAACAGGAAAGTTACCCTTGTGTGTCTGATCCTAGATGTTGCTAGCCATGAAAGGCATAATTTTCTTTATCTTTGGAATGAGTTGTCCATTCAACACTTTTCCATCAATGTTACCAATGCTTTAGACTTTCTTTCTTTCCGGTTCTTTGCTCCCATTTTATTTCCAGGGATTCACATCCATCCCTCCTCCTGTTATCTTCCTTTGTTCTACTCACTCACTTGCAGAAAATGCCTGTTTTGTGGGCAGTTGGAACATTGCCCTTTGGTTTTATCAAAACCAACAGGTTTCTTTTGCAGTCAAACTGTAGCTTTTATACTAGTCTTCTTGTAGATAAATTCTTTTTTCATGGGATCATTGCCACTTGACTTGTTAAGTCCATTTTCTCAAGGTCATTATTCTATCAGCCTGGTCTAACTCCTCATTGTTCCCTGTTGTGGCAACTTGATTGTATTTGCAGCAAGGAATTTGAGGATGTTTGTTCAAGCTGTTGAATTTTGACCCAAATAAAGTAGTAGAAACTCCTATATAGCGGTACTAACCATCATTAGTACTGTTGGTGTTTTCAGAAAAACCATATGTACCTTTTTGCAAGTTGGGAAGATGATGCACAGTAGAGCCTTTTACATCATTTCTTAAAGAAAGGACTGCTTATATTGTTGTACAAGTCATCAAAACTTGAGACTGTCCATTACGGTTTGGTTCCTCCTAATTAAGGAACACTTGTAACAAAGCAGAAGAAGGTAGAGAGCTTAGAAATTTACATTTGATCTTATGTAGATACACCTGCTCATGAATCTCTAAATACTGACTGAGATAGACTTTTGGAATTTCTCATAGCCTTTGTGAATCCCATCTGTGTTGGTTACAGTGAATCCTTCAAATGTTGCTTCAAGATGTACCTTCGGCATCTTTTTGGATTATCATTTCCACCAAATCTGGATTTGATGGCATTCCAAATTTCTTTTGCATCAGTCATCATATGGAATTTAGCTAGTATTGTCTTCTGGTATGGCCATTAGCAGGTGGTCCAAGCTTTTCTTTCTCTTTCTTGGCACTTTCTGTCTCTCTGTTTTAGGAGGCAATAAATTTTAATTTGTCCTGATGTATCAGTTGTGACTGACACTAGGCCATTCCCCCCCCCCATTGGATAACTCCAATTGGATAGGCTGTTTGTGCCAAAATAGTGTATCCATCTCATTAACCCATTAAATAATTCATATTCTCCCTTTTGAGGAATAGGCTGCTTGATGGTTGTAGATACTGTATGAGGTAGTTTGTTGTGTTGGGGTTTGTTGTGTGTGATGGTGGAGGTAGGTGGGGGTGGATTTTCATCTCGTGTTCCAGACAAGTTTAGTTTGGTTGGTTGGAGAAGAATAACTGGTTTGTTATCTGTTCTTCTTATTCAGAGTTTCTCATATGCTCTGATCAGTGAAGGTCCTCGTCAAACTGAATAGATCTTAGGAAGCCTATACAGACTATAAAAGGGATGATAGCAGGTTGTTTTAAATACAAATGAATGTAGAAACAATGACTAGGAATACTCATGTGTTAATGTAGATTCTTAACACTGTACTAAGAAGAACAATCACAACTGATTAACACCTTTATTAATGTGTTACTTGAGGATTACAGATTGCTTAACTATGATATTTTATATGAATTTGCTAAGCTTGTGTAGGACACTCGTTTAACTTGTCCTAGGGTTCCTTTTAGTATACACGGATAACACTAAAAGGGCTACATATCTTTTTCTAAAATATTCTCATAAAATATCTTTTAAATATTTCTAACGGTACTAACTACCTTCTTACTAACGGTTACTAACTAATAACAGTACTTAATACTTTCGTACGGTCGGTACTAAGTATAACTGTCAGTACTACTATTTGTATTGTTGGTACTAAGTTAAGGAATACTTAATCTAACACCTTCCCGGAAGGGTTTTTAAGTTTTGCCTATTTTTCTGGAGTTTTAGAAACCAATTTCAATCTTATCCCATTCAAGCATACGATGGCAAAAGGATCTAAACTTTCAATTGCATTTCTCGTTGGGGATAATGACCCAGGAATCATACTCCTGGATTATTATAATTGTGATTTTTTAATTCCTACCCTCTTATTATTATATATTATATATTGTAAGTATATCTTATATTTTTTTTTATTATTATTTATTATTAAAGGTTATAATAGCAATTCGATCCAAAATAAACTAGTATTTACCATGAATGTGGTGAATGAGTTGGTGAGTGTACATGTACCTTAGCTAGTGTGAAGATTTCTTGAATGGTTATACTACTAACATGTGACTAAATGTAAAGGCAACTAAATTTCTTTGTGTTTTTATTAGGCTCCCTTATCCGGCCTTGAATGTATAGGTATAGAAAATTTTTATAATTTTTGTGTATTGGGTATAATTTTTGGGTTTTGTTGAGTATAGAGAGGTATTGGTTGGTCCTTGGGTATGCTAAATGTATTTTAATGGCGAACGTAGATACTTTATCGTAACCAAAAAATATTATAATGTGCAAAGTTGTTTATTACTTTCGTTAAAAATAATATATTGCTTGCTATGACGTAACCTTTAATTGTTTGATGCCCGTTATCGATGGAATGACTCTATTTTTAAGCTTCTATGCGATTTAACTTAACAATAATAAATTAAAAGCAAACGCGTACAAGACTAAAAATAAATAGTGAGATAAATGACGTCGTATAATGACCTAAAATACGGGGTGTTATAGTCTTCCCTCATTAAATGAGCCTTGTCCTCAAGGCTTAAAACGCGACACTTGACGACGGTGCGGTCTTTGTGAAGAGGTGCGAATACTTCTTTCGGAATTGGTCTTCACGTTCCTATGTGAACTCAGGACCTCTCTTAAAGTTCCATCAAACTTTGACAATCGGGACACGGCTTTGCCTTAACCGTTTGACTTCATGGTCCATGATTTCTACTAGTTCCTCGACAAAATGAAGATTGTCATCAATATGGAGTCCATCCAACGGAACGACTAATGGTTCGTCGGCATAACACTTCTTCAAGTTGGATACATGAAACGTATTGTGAACCCTGCTCAGCTCTTGAAGGAAGCTTCATTGCTTGTAAAATGTACAGCTCTAACTTTCTCCAACAACTTAAAAGGTCCAACATATCTGAGGTTTAGCTTTCCCCGTTTGCCAAAACGTACTACTCCTTTCCAAGGCAAAACCTTAAGCATAACTTTATCTCCAACTTGAAACTTCATTGGCTTACGCTTTAAATCGGCGTAACTTTTTTGACGATCTGAGCGGCTTACATTCTTTGCTTGATTGGAACGATCTTACGATTTTTTCTGAAACCATTTCTGGACGCTGAGTTGAACTTCTCTATCTCAGGCCCAACAAAACAAGTGTGAATGACACTTTCGACCTGTTAAAATTGCCTTCAAATGTCAGCCTTGATGCTAGCGTGATAACTTATTGTTATTTGAAAACTCGGACCACTTGGCAATTGTTTTTAACCCAATTGATCTTGTAGAATTAATCAACCCTTTAAATTTATGATAAATAATTTATTTTAATATGATCAGAAATCACAAAAATCAATGAAACCGGAGTAGTATATGATATTTCGGGTCGTTTATCCCAACGAAGAGATGAATTGGAAACAAAGGCGTTTATTCAGATTGACATTTGATTGATTGACAGGAAGAGATATTGGATTCGGATTTCTAAATGTATGGAGATTTTAATGCAATCTACTCTTAAATGAAAAAGGCACAAAAATTAAGCTAAAATCGATAACGGGAATCAAAATATGTTGACTAAACCCTAAATTTTCAAAAGTTACCCTAAATATGATTTTTTCTCGTTTGAATCTTAAATCTAATTGTACGTTTAAAAGTTAGATGTTTTAATGTTATATTTGAACCGGATAAACGGAGGGTGATTTGAGCTTTAAAACACAAAAAAACGTTTGAACGGGAACGAATCCCGTTCTTTAAAAGTGAATTTTGCAAAAACAACCTACGAGAGCAAATATATTTTTCTAGGTGCTATATTGAATAAAAGAAAATTTTTAAAAAGGTATTTTATTTTTTTGATTTTTGATATTTTGTTTTATGAATTAAAAACGAATTTAACCTAAAATTTATACTATAAAAAATACTAAACAATTATGAAACTTCTGAATAAAATTATAGAAAAGTAGCTAAAAGAGGTGAAGATATGCAGAAAAATAAAATGGTGGAACCAGCTTATCCAAATATAGCTGTTAAATAAGCCAAAATAACTTATGGCTTATTGGGCTATAAAGCCTTATATATAATTGGTGAAAGCACTACCGGATGAGTTATTTGTAGCATACGGTAGTGAGTGTGTTAATAAACCGTTGGTGATGGGGTTGAGGTCCCAAGTTCGAGCCTCGGCTCACTTGGGGCTTCCCCTAATCCCATCGTTTTTGTTTTTCATTTTTTTACAACTTTTTAGATAAACTGAAAATAAGCAACTTTAAAAAGACAAAATTTTTATAACTAACAAATAAGCACAAAATAAGCTGAAAAACCTTGATAGAAATGCTTAATTTACTCTAAGACATATTAAGCTAACTGTTGGGCATTTTAAACACTAATAAGCTAATGAAAATGAAAGATAAGCTAAAACCAATAAGCCACTAAACCTAATAAGCCAAATGAAGACACAAATAAGCATAAAGGAATAAGCAAATAAGCAGAAAAGGCAAATAAGCAAAAGACAAAACTGTTAAGCTAGTCAAGGCAAATAAGCACTTTGAAAATGAGAAAATAAGCAAAACGGATTATCTACCTAACCTAATAAGCAAAATGCTGTAGAACTAAGCAAAAGGAATACAAGCAAATATGCCGAATAGTTCAAAATAAAGCTATAAGCCACAAATTAGGTACAGGGCAGCCTAGGAGACAAGGTTTGGGCTTAAATTTTAAGCACCAAACAGATCCTTATGGGCATGAGAATCATATGAGCTTAAAGAGGGGCTTATGGTGTATCTAAAAATGCAGAGAAATTAAAGTTTGAAACAAATATAGGCATAAAAAATGGCTTGTGAAATTGGCTGTTACAAAGATTTTACAACTTTTTAATTTTGTCAGTTTCAAAGTGGACAAGGGCAGGCTTAAAAATAAGCTACAAAATAAGCTTAAAACTCAAAAACAAGTTAAAACAGATAAAGACTATCAAGAAAAGAGCTTATGTTCAAATTTTGAAAAGCTAAAAACACCTTTTAGCTGCTAAAAATTAGAAGTAAAAAAGGAGGGCTTTTTGAAACTAAAAATGACTAAAAATAGTTGACAAATTTTTATTAAAACAAGGAAAACCAAAAGTAAATTATCCTACTGCATTTGGTACTTAAAAAGACACATAAAACAGGTTTTAAAAGTTTGATTAGAAAGCTTAATCTACTAAGCATTTAACAAACTGTATGTCACCACAGTTGTTAATGCCCTTTAGAAAATAACTTAAAAACCACTTTTTAAACTTAAAAATCTTGAAATACAGTTCAAATCAACTTAAAATGCAGGTTAAGGTGACCCAAAATGACCCAATGGTATTTATACCAAAAATGACCCACTTTGGGTCCTTATGCCAAACACCCCTTTAGTTTGCTAAAATCAAATTTTAAACTAAACTAGGCTGATTTGAGTACAACTATTTAAAGACAGATAGCTAACATGAAAAGTTAAGCAATAATAAGCACAACACAATAGCAAATAAGCACTTAAATGGGTAAATAAGCAACAAGCTATAAAAGCATAATTAAATAGGCTTAGTTTTTAACATAAAAAACTAAAAACAAATGAACTTTCAAACAACAAATAAGCATGAAAGATCACAAATAAGCAAGAAAAGCAAGAAATAAGCACAAATAAGCTAATGAACAGTGAAAATAAGCCAGAAATGGAAAATGGAAAACTTACAAGCCCCTTGCACAAACAGGGTAAATTAAGCAATCTATAAACTCTAGCTTGTCAAAAAGACAAGCTAGTAGGTCTATAAGCACTTCTATTTTTTTGCTTATCTTCCATAAAAGCTGAGGTGATTTGAGGGAGATTTTTGTTTTGGTTTTTATAAAAAATTTCTTAAGTTTCTTTAGAGTTTTCTTAAAACAAATTAATAAAATGCTTAAGTGAGAGCTTAAAAGAGCTTTTGAAAAACTTTTGGTAACTTTTAAACACAATATTAAGGTAAACAGAATTTAAGCTAAAACTGAAATTGCATTAATTAAAAACAGGTTATAAGATTTTTAAAAGAACAAGTTAACTATTACACTAGGTTAAAAACTAACTACTTAAAACTAAAAAACTACTTGCTAACTGGCTTACACATGACCCTATTTATATAAACGACTCTATCTTGGCTTCTTTGGTCTTTTGTCCTCTTCCAATTATGTTTCTTTGCTGAGACAGAAACTAGGGTGTGTTTGTTGTGTGAGATGAAAGCACAAAGCAATCCTAGCTCTAAATCTTTCTTTTTGAGCCAAGGTAAATGATCTAAACCCTTAATTTTTGTTGTCCAATGAGGTTCTTGAGGATTGCCAAGGTGGCAAGAGGTGGGGATAAGGTGGGAAAGTGACAGGTTTGGTTGAGGTGAACAGTAAACGAGGCGGGGGGATAGAGACAATGAACAGGGGTTTTTTTGCGGGAAAGGGTGTTATACCCTGTGTGTTTGAGTTGTCAAGGGTGAGGGTTTGGAATGTTGGGCAAAAGTAGTCCTCATGATTTTATAATTTGTTTTCATGTTTTGTCTATGTGTGGATTAAAGTTGTAAGGGATTTGGTAAAACAAGCCCCTAAACGTGTATAAGGGTGTTGCAAATCAGGTCCTTGTAAGGCTAACAACAGTTAAGTGTGAAGGGTTTTGGACTTAATGCCAGTTAAGGTGATTGGGCTTTTAATGTTTGTTTGGGCCTGTGTAATAATAAAAGGAATTGGGCCTTTTTAGGGATTAAAGGTTTATAAGTCTTCAAGTAATATACTAATGGGCTGACCCGGCCCATTAAATAGGTTCGGGTGGTCCCATTAAGTATTCTTCGATTATGGCTTCGGCTTTGACCAATGACTTTTTAGGGTTGACTTTGACTTTCTTGGACTTTGGCTTCGATTTTACTTTGTCTTTTCATGCTTTTCCATTCCGTGCTCGGTTTTGTCCGTTTTTGCTTGATTTTTCGTCCTTTTGTCGGATATCCGTTTCCTGCACAATATAAGTGAAAACATACAAATACAATGTATTTTTGGTACGTTTTTGGTCATTTAAGTCCGGTTTTAATGGAAAACGGTATGTGTAATTAAGCACATACCAAAATCCCCCATACTAAATTATTGCGTGTCCTCACGCAATGCTATAAGTAAGCACTTAAGAAAACTAAGAATCTCGATCCCCCTCGACTAGTAACCTCGAAAAGTAGCTAAGTGTTCATCGAGGGGAAAGAAAGAATCGATTGCTCTAAAAAGCCCCGTTTTTACCATTTTTAAAATATATACATTTATTCCTACACATATTTTTATATATATTTTTTTCTTATTTTTCTTATTTTTTTGTATTTTTCCTTTTTAGCAACTAACTAACTTATTTGACTTCCGTTATTTTATAACTTTTAGGGATCATAGAACAAGATGCATTTCGATCCGAGAATGCCCTAAAAAGGATAGATTCATCGTCCCCGACTTTTCACTTGCTCCAAACCAAGCTTAAAATGAAATCATAGTTAAACATCAGTTAAGATGCTAACACTACTCATATTTGCAACTTGTGAACTTTTCACTCCCGACAATTTTTATATCTTAGGTGTATGTGCTATTTTGAATTTCAACCATGGATTAATGTTTTGCAAAATTCTATGTTTTACGTTCCACCCGAGAATAATGAGTTTGAAGGCGAGATCATCCCATGTAGCGACTTTTGTCTCGGCACATCCCAACCTTGCGGTTAAGTGACCAGGCTTTTGACACCCCACAAAGACTAGTATCGGGACTCACGGACCTTAGGTTTCAAAAACTCTTAGGTTTCCCGTATAACTTTAGTCTTATATAAATAGATAGGTCGATAGTTCAAAAGGGCCCCATATTTGATTTTATACATAAAAGAGTTCAGTACATTACTTAATATTTAACCATAACATTGATGCAATTGTAACCCTCGACTTTTTAGAAGGCTGTAACATCGGTTGTGAGCCGATAAGATGCAGCAAACTTTTATCAGTCTCTAATTTTTATTCTTACTATGGGCTTTCTTTAGAAGGCTGCAACATCGGTTGTGTGCCGGCAAGATACAACAAACTTTTATCACCCCACAGTTATTATTTATTACTTATCATATTTTTTTTCATTTTTCATCATCATTTTTTTTCATGATATAGAGAAGACTTCTTTTTGAAAAAATCAAGTATAAATTTAAACTAAGGCTAAAAATTTTGCTATATACTACATAAAAATTATTGATTTAAGTTTATTCTCCAAAAATAGCACGTATATTAATTAGGTTAAGAGCTTATGGGAAAAAAAGCCACAAATTATATACATGAGCTCTTAAGATTTCTAAATAATCCTTGTTTAGCATCCCACTCATAATTACACTATCATTTTTCGTTCTTCGCAAATATTCGCAAATGCTTAATCTAAAAGTTTAGGAACAAGCTAGAGCTCAACACGCTCGATCGAGTCAAAAATTACTCTTATTCTACCCAGCAGGAAAGTCAAAACTGTGACAAAACACTTATTTTATTTTTGAAAAATTTTAAATTTTTTGTTTTTTTGAAATTTTGGTGGTAAAAACGGGATTACGCGAAAACAACAACTGCAGGCACAATCAAATCGAAGATCCCCCCATACTAGAATGAAACATTGTCCTCAATGTTTTACGAAGGGTCTCTACGCAAATCCTAAGCCGTTTATTAAGTATGCTTAAAGATAAACGTTAAACGATTAGATTAGGATATCGGATTCCCAAAATAAAGCTAAGGATTTGAAGCTCGAGTGATCAAAGGACAAAACCGCGAGCACGAGAGGCTTCAAAAATCCAGGACAATCCTAGACAATTCCAAAGACACAAGCAAACGAGAAAGGAAAGAGGCGAGCCTTTTACAACAAAAACACTTATTCATTACTACATAATATAACTACGGATAAGCATGGGGTACCTCTCACGAAGCGCTTATTTAGGGTCACTAAGCTTGACCCAATCACCGTATTCATTTGTCCATGGATAAGGTTTGGAGATCTGGGACAACCAATTGTGGTACGTCTCCTCCAAAGTAGTGCTTAATTCGATGATCGTTCACCTTAAAGTTTGGCCCGAAGTTTTGAGATAACTCAACGGTTACCATATGGAATATCTGGAGGAATGGTGAATGGTTCGGGACCACAGGATTTCAGGTTGCCTGAGAAATATCTTCCAATCTAGAGTTTAAAGAGGAGGCCTTGAATCACTCGACGTTGGTAAAAGCGGTTTTCGATCTTTGGCATCATGGATCTCTTAGTTTTCTCCTTGTTAAATCAAAAGAATTCTCTAGGCGATGATCATGAAGTTCATTTTAGTTCATTGTGTTGAACTTTGCGGTGGCACTCATCCCGCGGATTGAAGGTCAAAAGTAGTTAGCAAGCTTCAAGGCCTAGTAGGCTTTGTGCTCGAGCTCAATCGGTAAATGACACGCCTTCCTATACACGAGCTTGTAAGGAGTACACCCTATGGGTGTTTTGTAAGCTATACGGAAGGCTCAGAGAGCATCATCTAATTTGTCCGACCAAGAGGCACAGTTCTCGCCCACTGTCCTTTCAAGAATTCGTTTCAAGCCACGATTGGATACCTCAACTTGCCCCTATTTGTGGTGTGATAATGGGGTGGACGCGACGATGAGTGACTTCCATATTTAAGCATGACCTTTGCAAACTGGTCATTGCAAAAATAGGTTCTGCGATCACTTATGATAGCACGGGGGCACCGAATCGGGCGAATGAGGATTTTATAAATTTGCACCAAAACAACTCGGGCGTCATTGGTGGGGAGTGCTTTTGCTTCAACCCATTTTGATAAGGTGTCGACAGCCCTAGAGTAGATATTTGTTCCTGTGAAGAGGGATGGCCCATGAAATCAATGCCCCAAACGTCAAATATTTCACAAACTTTGATGGAATTTTGAGGCATCTCATCCCTTTGTGAAATTTTTCCCTGACGTTGACACGAGTCGTAATTTTTACAACGGTGTGACATCTTTGTATTAGTGGTGCAATGATAACGGCATCTCAAAGACTTTTTGGCGGTGGAGATTTGCTCCAATGTTGTCCCCGGTGGGTCCATTGTGGAAGCTTCGAGGAGGTCGAGAGCTTCTTTGCCGTTGACACAATTCGCCGGATACTTGATCCGACATATTTTGATCAAGAAAGGTGGTCGTCACCATAAGTGAATGGTTTAACTATCTTTGAAAAAAAATTTTGTTTTCTGCTGGGACGAACATCCCTTTAACAATGAATTTCCCCGCGTGATAATTGGCATAATCGGCAAACCACGGGGTACCTGAGTCACCACAAAAAGTTACCATATGGAATGTCTCGAGAGGAAACTTTTCATTTACCTCCTTTGGGTCAAGCACATTTTCAAAAGGATTTTCTAATCGGGAAAGATGATCTGCCGCGAGGTTCTCGGATCTTTTGGTCAATTACGTTTTAAAATCAAACTCTTGTACGGTGGAGAACCCACGGAGCAATCTCGCCTTAGAATCTTTTTTCGCAAAGAGATATTTTAGGGCGGAGTGATCCATATACACTATGCTTTTGTTTAAGATGAGGTAAGACCGGAATTTTTTGAAGGCATACACCACGGCTAACATTTCTTTCTCCGTTGTGGTGTAATGCAACTCCGCCTCGTTCATTATTTTTCTAGCATATTGTATAGGCTTAAAATGTTTCTCATGATGTTGCCCCAAGACCGCACCTATGTCAAAGTCGCTTGCATCGCACATAAGCTCAAAGGGCAAATCCCAGTCTAGGGTAATCAAGATTGGAGCTTCAGTAAGTTTTTTCTTTAATGTATTAAAAGTTTGAATACATTCATCGAAGAAGATGAACAGAGTATTTTTCTTAAAGAGATGAGTCATCGGTCGGGAAATTTTGGAAAAATCCTTAATGAACCGTCGGTAGAAACCGGCCATGACCGAGAAGAGGAAAGGAAAATACTCTTTCCCCCGAAGCACCCCTTTAACAGGGTGGTGGGATGTAGGTAAATTTAGCAATCACATCGACTTTGGCTTTATCAACCTTCAATCCGTTATTTGGGAATCTTGTGCCAAGGACAATGCCCTCCTTGTCCATGAAATGGAACTTTTTTCCTAATTAGACCAAAGATTTGGTGTTTTCCACACCTTTGATGGCATCTTGGTCCTGAAGCTGAGAGAGATGCAGAATTTTCGAACATGAATTCCCAAAGACCGAAAAGTCGTCCATGAAGACTTCCATCGTTTTTTCGATCATATCATAAAAGATAGCCATCGTACACCTTTGGAACGTGCCTGGTGCATTGCATAAGCCGAAAGGCATGCGACGATAGGCGAACATTCTGTAAGGACACATGAATGTTGTCTTTTCTTGATCTTTAGGATCGATGGGAATTTGAAGTGTAACACCGAGAAACCATGAGGGGGGAAAACAAATCAGTAGATCGTTTCCCGCTTTTCTCATCAGAGCATTTGATCCATAAAGGTAAGTGGAAAATGGTCTTTACGGGTGGCTTCATTTAACTTACGATAGTCAATGCACACACGCCACCCCGTAACCAATCGAGTCGGGATCAATTCATTTTCATCATTTGTGACACGGTAAAACCACCCTTTTTTGGTACGCAATGTACAGGGCTTACCCAAGGACTATCCGAGATCGGGTAAATTAATCCAGTGTCAAGAAGTTTTTCAACCTCCTTTTTTATGACATCGTGAATTTTTGGATTCACTCGTCTTTGGTGTTGAACCGTCGGTTTCTATTCCTCTTCCATACGAATCTTCTGAGAACAAAATTCCGGGTTAATACCCTTGATGTCGGAGAGTTTCCAAGCGATGGCTCGCTTGTGTGACTTCAAAACCTTTTTTAGAGCGGCTTTTTCCTCGATACTCAAGTCTTTAGCAATTATGACTGGTAACTTGTTGTCACCTTCCAAAAATGCGTATTCGAGATGAGGAGGTAAGTCCTTGAGTTCGACTTCGGGAGGTTCATCAATTGAAGATTTATCAGTTTTAGCTTCACAAATTTTAAGTTCTTTTTGAATTTCAGGCAAATAATTTTCTTGGTTAGGAGGGGGTGATGGATCATCATTGAGAAATGATTCAAGAAGTAGAATATCCCCCTCTGGGTCATAGTAAGAGACTTCAACTTCCGGTGAAGTTAGATCATCTTCAAAAGCGAGGAAAGCATCAACTTCCTCAAGAAGAAAATCACTATCCCCAAAGGGAGTGAAAGTCGGAGAAGAGGTAGAGACGATCGGGTCATAGTAAGGAGTAGGATTA